>CAKJTW010000363.1:0-93437 GCA_917880005.1 Nanger dama | reverse complement strand
CCCCTTGCTCTCCGGGTTTGCCCACTCTGAGCCTGGGGTGTCGGGCGGGGCCCGGGCCTCGATCTCGTGGTGCTGGCTGGGCCTCTGACTCTGTCAGCCCCGGAGGACAGGGTGTGGCTTCTGTCGGACGGACTCCCGGGAATCATCGCCTGCCTCGACTCAGCCCGGGGCTCCGGGGTGCCTTGGCTGGGAGCCCAGGGCACGTGGCTCGCCAGCTTCCCCAGGCCAGGGGGAGAGAGGTGGTCGCCTCTTCCTAAGAGCCTGCGAGGGCAGGAAGTGGCGCCCCTGCGGAGACGGAACAGGCGGCAGACCTCCGCCTGCGGGCCAGGGCCGGGAGGCGGGCCCCAGGGACCGAGCCAGGCGGGGGCGGGGGCCGCAGCGTCGGAGCGGGCGGGGCGGGGCCCTGTGGGAGGGAGCCCGGCCGGCCCTGCACCGCTGCGCTGCTGTCACGGGGGCCTCCGGCTCGCTGAGCACTGACGCCAGGGGACAGCTGCGGTCTGGATCACAGAGGGTCCGCTGTGGCCCGGCTGGCCCGGGCTACAGGGGCTACTGCGGGCTCTGGGCACTGTCCCTCCTCCTTCTCGGAAGCAAAACGGGAGAGGCTGGCTTGGTGCCCCCATGACCCCCGTCCTTCGCCTCGGGGTGATGCAGGAGGAGCAGTAGCAGGAGTGGGGCTGCGGCTGGGGCGCCAAGGGCTGGCTCCTGCCCCTGAAACAGCTCAAGAACCCCCTCCTGGCTTGATCACCCCCAGGGCAGGGGACTCACTCCCTCGAGGGCCTG
Source organism: Nanger dama (assembly GCA_917880005.1). Classification (NCBI taxonomy): domain Eukaryota; kingdom Metazoa; phylum Chordata; class Mammalia; order Artiodactyla; family Bovidae; genus Nanger; species Nanger dama. The sequence goes on along the minus strand of CAKJTW010000363.1, from coordinate 92,657 downwards.
TCCACATCAGGTAGGAGGCACTCTCTGGAGTCCATCGGCCCCGGAGAGCCCCTGGCCGAGCTCGGTTTGCCCCCTTGAGGAGGGGGGATGAAGTTTTCTCTGTGTGCTGGGACAGAGCATCCGCAGGACCAGCTGACCCGGAGTCTCAGGAGGGGTCGCTCTGGGCCCCGTCCCCTCTCCTGCCCCAGCAGCGCCCACACCCCAGGCCTGCTCTCTCCAGGGCTAGGTGGTCACCTTCTGCCACAGGCTGGCCCCGGGTCGTGCCAGACCTTCTGGTGTTGTCCCCCACAGGTAGAGCGCGCCCGCGCAGGGCAGCGCAGCGTGGAGAGTGGACAGGGTACTTGGGAGGAAGGGCGAGCGACCACACTCAGGCATCTGCGGACATGCGCCCGCTCTGCGTCACTGAAGAGGCCCCGCTGAGCCTCCCGGCCCCACTCCTGCCCGGTGTGGGTGGGGGCAGGGTCCCCGGTGAGCCTCAGCTTCGGGTCCTTAGTAGGGGCTACGAGGCATTTGGAGGCCTTGGCCTGAGTGGGTGCCCAGGGCCTTCTGCTTCCATCCTGCTTGGCCATAGTCTGGTACCTGGGCCCCACCAGACCCTGGGTCTGGTCCGTCTTGTGGGATCTAGCCCCACCGGGGTCCAGATGATGGACCAGAAGGGCTGCCCTGGGAGGAGAGAGAGAGCTGGCTCCTTGCCCCGAAACGGCTCAAGAACCCCTCCTGGCTTGATCACCCCCAGAGAGGCAGGGGACTCTACCCCTCCTGACTCGTGCTCCTCTCGGGCCCTGGCCCACGCCCAGGAAGGAGGTGCCTGTGTGAGCCCTGTAGTCTCAGATCGGGCCCCAACCTCGACCAACCCTAGAGCCCGGAGCGAAGCTCTATCAGACCTCAACCAGGCCCCTGCCTTCCCACAAGGCCGGCTCCAGGTCGATCCAGCAGCCAGACAGGCCTAGGACCTGGGGCAGGGCCTTCCTGGCTCCCTCCACCGGCACTGTGCCTCCAGCCCCCACACCTCTAGACTGTGAGCTGTCGCCTGTGCTGGTGACCCCTGTGGGCCCCTTGCCTTCCTCTACCCCCACCCATCTCTGGGGGTGCCATGGCTCCTTGTAAGAGGCCTGTGGCTGCCTGGCTCCCTGGACCGCGTTGGCCACACCCTATCCCTGGGGTCCCCCCACCCATCCATGTACAGCCGGCTGAGATGGGGTCACAGCCTGCAGAGGTGGGGCCTGGCGGCCACCTGTGCCCGACCTCTGGGCCCTGCAGGGCCACCCCAGCCCCAGCCACGTCCCCGTCCCCCTACACCTGTGACCGGGTTGTAGCACTGCAGAGCCAGGGCATTGTACCTGCAGGCACTGGAGCCACCAGAGCTGCCCGCAGCCGGCCGCGAGAAGTTGCTGACATACTGGAGGGCTGAGGGGGATGGGGTCCAGGTGTCCTGTAAGGGGTCATAGTTTCCACCTCCACCATCAGAGTGGGCCTGCTGGGCCAAGGTGTTTAGTCAGTAGGACGGGGGGTCTTGAAACACAGGATCTGACTCTGTGGAGTCCCAGGGGACAAGGGCAGGGGAGGTGGGGCACAGCTGGAGAGGCAGGGCATGTGTGCACGGTCTGTGGCTTCAGGCGTGCCCGACTCTTTGAGACCCCACGACTGCAGCACGCCAGGCTCCCCTGCTCATGGGGTTTTCCAGGCAAGAATACTCAAGTGAGTTGTCAAGCTGCCCTCTTCCAGGGGATCTTTCCAACCCAGGGATCAAACCTGCATCTCCTGCCTTGCAGGCAGATGCTTTGCCCACCGAGCCACCTTGGGAAGCCCCGAGAGGCAGGTGATGTGCTGTTTTTACAGAAAAGGAGCAGAGCTTCAGAGGAAGGAGGTGTCTGTCCAAGGCCACCGCCCAGAAGCGGGAATGGGAGTGGGCTCCTGGACCAGGGGGATGCCCGACTTCGGAGCAGGATGGGGCCTCCCGGTGAGGTCCAGCTGCTCTGAGCCCCCTGTGAGCCTGGGTGACTGGAGAGGTGCCTGTATGTCCCCGAGGCCACCATCTCCAGGCCCCTTCACATGCCGGAAGCCCTTCCTGGGATGGAGAGAGTCATTCTTGGGGGACTTTAGGCAGCCCCCTCACCCAGCCCTTCCCACATGGAAAGCAGTGAAAAGAACCTCGTGCCAATGCAAGACGTGGGCTCGATCCTCAATGGGAGCCCTGGAGGAGGGCGTGGCAGCCCACTCCAGCATTCTTGCTTAGGAGAGTTCCAAGGACAGAGGAGCCTGGTGGGCTGCAGTCCCGTGCGGTCGCAGAGTCGGACACTTCATCGAGTGACTTAGCACCACACGCAGTTTCCGGCCCTGGACCGCCTGGGTGTGACGGTGATGGTGACCAGGCCGTGGGTGGCACCCACCTGGAGCTCCAAGTGGGCACCCTCGGGCTCTGGAGAGCCTGGCCCCAAGCTGCCTTGTACCCCTGTGCGAGCCTTCTGTCCTCGGGTAAACATGGGCCACTGAGGGAAAGGGGGTCCCCGGACAGGTGGGGCTCGGGATGGCCCTAGGGCCAGCTGTCACCTCGGAGGTCATGGGGACACTCTTGCTGGGGCTCCCTGCTGGGTCTCTCATCATTCCTCTATCTGTCACATCCTGCTGGCCCTCACTTATTCCCTCTATCTGTCAGCATCCCCATGCCATTCTCGCACCACTAGGGCGTGGTGGGATACGGCAGGCCCCTGAGCTCAGGCCAGGGGTGTCTGGAGGCCAGGTGACAGTGAAAGGATGCCCCGGTGGGGCCCCTCGGCCCCAGGGACGTTTCAGAGGGGAGGTGACGGAGAGCTGAGGGCCAAGTCCTCAGTCCTGGGATGAGCGTGGCTTCATCCCATGGGCAGCTGAGGCCCCAGCTTTCCCTCACGGGGTCAGGGGACTGACCTGTCCTGTTCTCTGCGTCCCAGAAAAACAGGGGAAGCAGCCTGGGAGCTGGGCCCGAGAGTCCTTCCTCCTGAGCTGCACCCCAGGATGCCTGGGGACGCATGCCCGGGGGCGGGGCGCGGGGCCCAGGTGGGGTGGGGACGGGCAGGGTGCGGGGGGTGCGGGGAGGTCTTACCGCCGACAGCGAGATCTCCCGTTGAGCGCGGCGCTGGCGTGGCTGGTGCGGGCCTTCAGCATGGGCGCCACGGGCCTCCAGGCGGCCTCCTTCGGGGGGAAGCACCGTGCCTGCGTGGGTGGATCCCACGTCACCGATCCTGGAACCCCGGGTGAGCCCCTGCGAGAGAGAGGCTCTGTCCACGCGGGCGCCCACTGGCCTGAGGCCTCCCGAGCAGGTGGGGGCGGAGCACCAGGGCTCTGCCCCTCCTGGTGCCAGGCCTCCATCCAGCGGGACCCTGGGCAAGGGGCACAGTCTAGCCCTGTGACCTGTAGAGACCCCTCCACACCGCATAAACAAGCGGGACAGCCTCTCAGACCTCCATCAGTGGAAGTTTTCCAACCAAACCTCCCAAGACCGCCCCTCCACCTTCCAAGATTCAGAGCAGAGGGACACCCCTTCCTTCACACGCTCCTCCGGGTAGACCCTAGCTGCAGGATAGAGCCCGTGATGTGCCCGCGGTGGACCCGTGGACTTGACATTCCCTTGTTCCTGTAGGATGGAAAGGTCTGGAAGAGCCTTGACCAAACGGCCAGCGACCTGGGCATGGCCTTCAGGGCTCAGCCACGGGGGCGCAGGAGCACAGCCTCGCCCACCCACCTGTCACGTAGACGTCGTTGTTGAGCGCCACCAGCGAAGCCCCACTTGTGGTGGTCGGGAAGTCCGGGAGGGCCATCCACCTCTGGCAGAAGACACGGGGAGCGTCAGGGTGGCGGGGCTTACCGTGGGGCCCCCTTCCCCTGCTCTGGCCTTTCCGCGAGGGGGGCAAAGGCTGGACTCAGCTGAGTGCAGAGGTGGGGAAGGGACACCCAGGGGCGCGGGTTCAAAAGTGGCCCCGGGCTGCCCTGGCTGCCCCAGGCTGGCTCCAGGGGGTCCCTGGCTCACCATGCCACTCCTCGGGGTCTGGCACCCTGGGTGTGCAGAGAAGGGGTCCAGGCTCCGGGCCAGCTCTCACCCTGACCCTGCAGCCGATCCTACCGACCTCGATGGACTTTTGGCCCCGAGTCAGCTCCCCACCCTGATCAGGTGGGAGGAGGCGTTAAGGGGGCTTGACGCTCAGCCACAGGTGGGGTCTTAACACAAGCATCTTTCATTCACTCGCTTCTCGTCTTTCGCCTCACCCCCGAGCACCTTCTGGGCCCACCCACGGGCAGCGGAGAGGGGACCAGATGCGGCTGTGCAGCTGGCAGAGTGGGTTCCAATCCCGGCTCCCTGCTCCAGTGCCGAGGCCTCAGGACAAGCCCCAGCCTCAGTTTTCTCATCTGCAGAATGGGGCTAATCTCTCTCCTGGTAGCGGGGTGACTGTGGATGACGCTGCCACCTGGCAGCTGCCCAGCAGACAGTGGCTGTAAGAATTATTGGTCCCTGAGGTGAGACACAGAGTAACGTGCCCACATTACTGCACTCCTAAGCTACAAGAGCAAGAGATTTGGACTTTAATTAAAAACCAAATGAGCAATAAGACTGGGAGTGTTTAGTCCTCTATGGACACATCTTGGGTGTTTCTTGGAAGGCTGTAGGAGGAGACTCCTGCCTCTGGGATGTATCCCCAGGAGGATTCTGTTTACTGTTTACAAGGTACAGTGGTTCTCAGGAGCCAGGCGGAACTCCCGGGCTAGGCAGGGACCCGTGTCCCCCTGACTGATCTCTGTGTCATCCCAGGGTGGGGACTGCCCAGCGGTCACCAGGCCTTGCCCTGCCAGTGGCCCTTCAAGCCGCCCCCCTCAGGGTCTCGGGACAGCTGCTCCCAGCTCATCTGCTGACGTCCCCCCCAAATCGCCCCCCGTCAGCCCCCTGGTCCTGGGACAGCCGGCCCCAGCTTGAGCCACGCCAGCCACTGACGCCATGGGGTGGTGGCCCCCTGCCTAGCAGCCCCAGGACGGCGGCCAGCAAGCCGGTGCTTTCCAAAGAACTTCCCAGGGCTGGCGTGGCGCCCCAGAGCCCTGCTGCCCCTCTCACCCCACCTTTCTGGTTGGGGGGTGGACCTGTGAAGGGGCTCCTGGGCAGGAGAGGCAAGCCTGGCCCCCCTTTCTTCCCACTGACTCCTCATTACAAAGGCCATTTCACAGGTGAGGAAACTGAGGCTCAAGGAGGCGCAGTGACCTGCTCTAAGGCAGGAGTCGGGACGCCACTGGGAGCACCCTGACCCTGAGCTGTCGCGCCCCAGGCTGCCTGCCCCCAGTCCCTGTGCTCCTCAGGACTGAGGCCCATTAGGCACACAGAGCAAGAGCGCCAGGGAGCAGCTGCCCACTGGCCCTACCTGGGCCAGGGGGCCACTGTGCCACACCGGGCAGTCTGGGCAGGGCCGCTCCTAGCCCCAGTGCGTGGAACCCCAGAGTTAGGGCTGTGGCTGGACACAGAGGGGTCCACAGGGCCCCCACAGTCCACCTCCCTGTCCCTGCTGGGGCCCGGGCTCATGCAACCCCACCTCCAGGGACGGAGGGCACTCTCTTGTCGGGGCTGTGGGGCCTGCAGGGTACTCACTGGCCTTGGTGTGGTAGAAGGCGAAGTTCCCCGGCCTGGGGGTGAGCCCTCAGCTCCCTCCTCCTCCCTCTTCCAGCGCCCGCCGCCCCACCACCACCGGGACCCTCCTCCAGGCTTCTGCGGGAGGGCCAGCAGCGCCTGCAAGGTCAGGGGACTGGGGTCGGGGCAGGCCCTATCTCCTGGGCAGAAGGGCCTTGGGTGCGGAGGCCGGCCTGGCTCCGGCATTGGGAGCCACTGGTGGGTCCACAGTGTGGCCCTGAGTCAGTAATGAGGCGTGATGGGCTGGAGCTGCAGCTGCGTGCCTGCATGTGCTTGTGCATGAGTGTGTGTGCATGCACGTCCATTATGCCATGGCTGCTATGGCAGTGATGGTAAGCGCCCAGAACCTGGACAGGTGGGAGCCAGGTCTGGGGCCTGAGTGAGGCCTCGCCCTCCAAGTCGCTTCTCCAGCCCCTGCCCCGCTGAGCAGAGGTGTTTCTGCACTACCTTGGAACCAACCCACAGACCCTGTCCCCAGTCCCTCAGGTAGGCTCCTCCCCCGGGAGCCCAGCTCCCTGTGCCACAGCCACCTAGGATGGCCCTGGGTGGTGGTGGAAATGCCAAATGTTTCTGCTGGGTGAGAGCTCCTGATCCCAGAGTCCCATGGCCTCTCTGGATCACTTCTCAAATGTCCAGACATCCCCTCTCCAGCCACAGGGTGACCACCTCAGGCGGGTGGCTGGTGGTGTGGCTGCGGACTGCCCAGCATTTGCCACCACACCCCCACCCCCGCTGGCCTGAGCCGCATCGTCCCTGCAGAGTTGGCTCCTAACAGGTCCTTCTGAGCAGCCCTGAGCCAGCTGCCTGGGAGCTGCAGACTTCAGCCCTGCCTCAGCCACACCTCGGCCGGCCACTTCCTTATGATCTGCCCTCACCAGGCCCACTGCCAGCCCAGATAGGAAACTGTGCATCCCATAAACGCTCGAGCAGCCCGAAGGACACGTGAGCCCGGCTGCCATGCCTGTCTGGCTCCTCGCCTGACCAGCTGTGCGCTCCCTGGCTTTACTTACTCTGCTAGGCTCCTATCTTTCCCCTAAAGCCCAGCTCAGATGCTGCCTGCTCCAGGCAGCTTTCCTGTCTGCCTGCTCCCACTGAGGACACCCCAGTCCAGCATGGCCTTCATGCTGCCTTGGGTGTGTTTCCCAGGGAGTTTCCTCCAAGCTGTGGGGCTGGGGACGCCCACTTGGGTCCCCTGTCCTCACGGGCAGGAAGTGGCGTGGCAGGGTGCGCAGTGCATACTTGGAGAGACGGGCCCCAGGGAGGCGGAGGTTGCAGGCTGGGGCCACCTCGGGGATGTCCACTTCATCTTGTCTGTCCCCAGTGGGTTGGGTCTCGGGGCTCCTCTCCTGCTCCCCGCCTGTCACTCACCCCCCTCGTGGCCCTGGGCCAGGGCCTCCCGGCAGGCCTCCGACTCCCAGATCAGCGGGCTCCGAGGCCAGCAGCTGCTGCACGTGGGGCCGGGGCACGGCGTCCAGGTGCACCAGGCCGAGCAGCTCGGGCAGGTGGGCAGCCCCGGACCTGGGGGTCGTGTCGCACCCAGCGCAGCAGCGCCTCAGCCGCTCTGTTCGGCTGCACCTGCAGCTGGGTCGCCGGCCAGGCAGGGGGCCAGCCGCTCCTGGGACAGCTGCAGAAACTGTCCTCCTCGCCTCAGCCTCGAATTCTCCACTGAGGGAAGGCCCAGGGCCTTGGCGGCACGCCCAGCAGCCCCTGCTGCCTCGAACTGCAGATGCCCAGGCAATTGAGGCGCCGAGCTGCTGCTGCAGGTAGCGGCCGTGAGAATTTGCACGGCGGGGGAAGTGCAGGCGCCGCGTCGTGCGGGTCAGCGCTCCACTGCCCCCTGGGTGACGGTCAGCCGGCCCGTAATAAAGTCCACCAGCTGCGCCACCACACAGCGGGCTCCACATCCCGCAGCTCCACGTTGCCGAGAAGCTCTTCAAGTCGCCCGCCGGCTCGCGGGCGCGGAAGTAGGGGCTGCTCAGCGCCAGGAGCCCGCGGTGGTGGGCAGCTCCCGCCGCCCACCAGCAGCGTGATCGTCCACCAGCTTGGGCTGGGAGGAGAGCCGCTGCAGGCCGTCCAGCACGGCCCTGGGCGTGGAGGGCAGGTGGAAGTCCAGGTCGGCAACGTTCCGGCACCCGGACAGTGAGGTGTTCACCTACTCACGGGTGTCCGCGGCAGGCTCGGGTGAGAGGGAGCTTGCAGGGTCGGCCCAGGGGACTGTCTCGCCCGACTCACCCATCAGACTGGCTTCACCGGTCTGAGCACAACCGCGTGTGAAGTGCTTGCCCAGCTCTCACCTAAACCAGCCCCAAGGCCCTGGAGGCAGAGGCGTTGTTCTTCCCAGGTGAGGTGGTTGAGGCTCAGAGAGGCTAGGGGCAATCAGGGCAGGATAGGCCAGCAAGAGACCCAAGCCTCAGCCCCTCTGCACCCCGGACTGCGCGGAAGAGACCTCCTGGGGCACGGGGGTCCCTTTCACCCCCCAATACCCTAGGTGGCCCTACTACTCCAAGATCCCCTTGCTGGGAAGGACATCCGATTGGAATAGTTTCAGCCCCCCGGGTCCTTACTGGCCCTCGGCCCGCATCTCGCCTGCCATGACCTTGCTGGGTGACCTTGAGTGAGCCACGCTTCCTCTTTCTGTCCCAGCCTCATCATCTGCAGACTGAGAGGCTGGAGGTGAAAGGGGCCGGGGAATCAGCCAGTTCCCTCACTGTGCCCCCACGGACCAGGGCCATCCTGGATTTTGCACAAACACTCGTCATTCAGCCCTCATGGGAACTCCGCCAGTCGCTGTCAGCTGTTGTTCTGGCCCTTTAAAGCTGGGGAAACAGAGCGCCGCTGTCACGTGCTGCCCCCGTCCCTTGAAGCCAGGGGAAACAGAGACAAAAGAGGCTCAAGTCCCTTGTTCAAGACTACAGCTCGGGGGTCCGGCCCCAGGACCCCTAGGTAACATGTCACTGGATGTAGGTTGGTAAAGACAAACAAAAGAGAGCAATCTCAGCCTGAATCGCCTGGATCCAGCAAAACCCACCTCTGGCCAATTTAATATACACATATTTCCTTACGATCCTCTGATATTTTGTCCAAAGAAAACCACCCCAGAGAAAAGAGTTCTGTGTAGCAGCTTGTCTTCCCTGAGTGACCACACAGCAAGAAGCTGCACCCTGAGATGCCGTGAGTCCACCAGGGGGCGCCTTAGCAGCCAACAAAGCAAGGCCTGTGCAAAATGCCGTCCACCCAGTGCCATCGAAACGACAAAGCCCCAAAGCTCCCGTAAGGAGAACTGTACTGTGGACGCCCTGCCTGCAAAGCTGGTGGCGGGAACTGAGCAGGAGGCACACAGAGAACCCACTCAGAGGCCCAAGAACTCGCTCCCGGCTCCGCTGGGTCAGGAAGGGTCCCGGGCCCTGGTGGGCATCCAGCCTGCCTCACCCCTCCTCCCTCGCAAGCCCCTCTGGCCAGAGGGAAGGCAGCGCTGCCCCTCCCGGGGGAGCACAGGAGATTAGCCAGGCGGCCCATGCCCCAGGCAGCCAGGGGCCAGCAGGCAGGGGCACCTGGCACCTTCCAGAGAGCCTCAGGTCATCTGAGGCCTCAGGCTCGGGGACCTATAGCTCCCCTGCCCAATGCCTCCAAGCCAGGAGTGGGGAGAGGCAGAGGCAGAAGCAAGGGCTCAGTCCAGCCCTGGCTGGGGGGCTGGACTCGCCACCGGCCCTGGCTGCAGGCGGAGGTGTGGTCCCGCCTGCCCCTGCTTCTCCAGAAGGACCAGGAAGCAGGCCCGCTTGAGCCCCCACCCCTGCCCCGGGCTGGGTCTAGGCTGCATGCGGGTCTCTCCCAAGGCATCCAGGGCTGGGATCTCCAGGCCTCTGGGCTGTCCACTGAATCCTCCACCCCTGCTGGTCCCAGCCCCGTCCTCACCTCCCTTCCAGCTGCCCCCGAATCCTACCTTCCTGAGCCTCCGCGACCTCGCCTCAGAACTCGGGCTGGAGAACACGACTGCCCAGCCGGCCAAGGGGCACATGGAAGACCACCAAGGGATATGACGGGGCCGGGCTGGCCAGGGCTGGGCTGGCAGCCACTGTGACAGGAAGGGCATTTTTAGTCTCTGTCAGCATGAGGGGGGCAGCAGGGGAGGAGAGGTGGCAGCTCCTCTCTGCCTGTCCTGGGGAAATGCCCACGCTGGCCGGGAGCCCTGTGACCCCTGGCCAGGTCAGGCGGCAAGCACGAAGCATCCTGGGAGCGGCATGTCTGGGCTACTCCATCCCAGTGAGGAGCTGGCTCTCTCCCTCGTGTTTTTCACTACAAGAGGGAAGTGAGCTCTGAGCTGGGGACTAGGCTACATGGAGCCCCCAGTTCAGGACCACAGGGTGTCATGGGGGCCCGGGGTTGTTGACAGGGAACGCACGGGGCCCCTTATCTTCTAATGCCATGTGGGGAAAAGTGCCCATGATGGAGGAAATGGGGTTGCTCAGCAAAGACTTTCAAAACCTGGGGTCCTGGTGCTGGGGAGTCTTTGGTGGTAAAGGGGAGGGGCTCAGAGAGGCGCTCCCAGGCTGGTGATGGGAGTGCAGTCCCGAGGCTCTGTCCGCTTGTACGCCAGCCTTGGCCTTGGGCCTGCCTCTGTCTTCATTAGTAGTAATGCCCAGGAAGGCTAAGAAATCTTGATGGTCTAAAAATACAGCCACGGAGGCTCGGGGCCCCCTGGGAGGCCTGGGTTCATGGCAGTCACAAGGGAACTCCTGACGCCTGGATCTCTGTGGGTTTCGAGCCCAGGTCTCACCAAGACCGGGGTGAGGTGGAAGGCCTGCAGGGCATCTTCATGCCGGGCAGAGGAGCATCTCATGCCGGGCAGAGGAGCACTCCCCATGCCAGGATAGAGGGGGCATCTCATGCCAGGGGACAGAGGGGGTGGTCTCTATGCCAGGGGGCAGAGGACATCTCTCTCATGCCAGGGGGATAGAGGGGGCATCTCTCATGCCAGGGGATAGAGGGGGCATCTCTCATGCCAGGCAGGGGGACGTTTCCAGCCCCCAGGCACCAGGGAGCTGCCAGGGGCCTCTGGGCCTGTCAGCCCCTCCGTCTTGCACCTGCTCGGCCCCACTAGGGGCAACTGAAGTTTTTAGGTGTGCTGGGATGTGGAGGAGTCCTCCCAAAGCCCACTGGGGACTGGCTGGTGCTCTACAGGGCAGAGGGGCCTGGGGGCACCAGGTGATGGGCCCCACTCCTAGCAAGGTAAGGGAATTTCAGGGTGTCTGGGTGTCAGGGACAGCTCGGTTGGGAGCAGCTGTCTCCTCCGGGGCATGCGGCAGCTGGGCCCAGCTTCAAGTGGGTGCTGCTGTGAGCTGCCCCAGTCTCTGCTCTCATGTGGGAGTGTGGTCATCACAGACACTGCAGGGATCACTTGCCTCGCCCACAGTTCCTGGAGACCTCCCACATGCTGCTCACTCAGCTATCCTGAGTCCGTGCTTCCCTCCCAGCCCAGTCAGCCTGGGTAATCTAGCCCAGCTCAGCCCAGTCATAGCCAGCTCAGCCCAGTCCAGTCATATCCCAGTTTAGCCCAGCACAGGTCGGGCCTAGTCATAGCCTAGTTCAGTCCAGCCCAGTCACATAGGCCAGCCAGCCTGATCCCAGTTTGGCCAGCCCAGCTCAGCCCAGTTCAGCCCAGCTCAGCCTCAGGCCAGCCCAGCTCATATGCCAGTTCAGTCCAGCCCAGTCCAGCCCAGTCATATCCTAGTTTAGGGCTCCTGGCTCAGGCCAGTCCAGCCTAGTCATATCCCAGTTCAATCTGGCAGTCATAAAGCCCAACCTCAGCCAGCCAGCAGCCAGCAGGCCAGCCAGCGCAGCCCACGGCCCTGCCTCTTCCAGAGCCCCAGGACTCCCTGCAGGCCCTTAGCGTCAGCCTCACTCCCGGGCTTCATGGGGTCTCCAGGTCTCATGTCCAGCCATCCCGAGAGAAGGCTCTGCAGGGGAAGAGAGCCACAGGTTTCTGCCCTGACCCCAGCCCCTACTCTGCTGGGCGGCAGACACACACAATGCACCCCTGACTTGGGCCGCAGGAGTGCGTGGTGACAGTGATGCCGGACGACAGGCCAGGGTCACGGGCAGCTCCCCGCCCCCGGCCTGGGGGTACAGCACTCGCCGCCAAGGATGGACGCCCAGGGGACCCAGCACTGATGAAGGTAGTTTGGGAAATTGAAACAGGGCCCCAACAGATCCTCATCGTCGGATTGCTCCCCAGTGGGGCAATTTTTAAAAATACGCCGTTCGTTTCTTTTATGATGATAAAAATAACATGTTTATGGTGGAGATTTGCAAAACACAAAGACACGAAGCAGACAACCAGCAGGACAAAGCCCTGAGCACAGGGGTCAGGACTGTGGCGTGGCCCGTGTTCTGTCTTCATCGTGACACTCTGTGGCGAGCATTTCTCTGATGTGATGAGTCATTTCTGATGCAATGAGTCTTTGGACCGTGCGATTTTAATTCCATTATAATGGGGACACATCACGCCTTTAAGAAGGTGGAAGTGGGACACCCGTGGCTTCTAGTAACGGACATGGGGGCTGCGTAAGCTACGCGGACTGTGATGACAGCTGCAACACCTGTGCTTGCCTGGGGGCATGGGAGCGGGGGGTGACGCGTAAAGCGCACGATCATCTTTACAGCCTGAGGATGTGGATAGAGGGTCGTCCAGCTCGGGTGATCGAGGCATTTTACCAGCAGGAGGTAAGACCACCCCCACGCCAGCCTGGCCCCCCGGCCCTGCTGTGAGGTCCTGCACAACCAGACCCGCCCACGCCTCAGAGTGTGTATCACGGATTAACTTGCTCACAGTATCTCTTATTCCATCTGCCGGCTATCTGGGCATGGGGTGCTGTAAGGTCATACATTTTCGTCCCCAAATAGTTCTAATACTTCAGTACTATTATTAACAATCCCTTCTTTTCCCCCATGGATTTGCTGCAGCATCTCTGTTTCAAAGGGCACTGTGTGCTGTGTGAAATATCTCTTTCTGCTGATTTGAATGACCATATTCTAGGGTCAGAACAACCCTAGTTCCACCAATGGACGTAGTTCAGTCATATATCCACTCTTGGTAAACCCTGTATGAACTGCAGCATGCCAGGGCCTCCTCGCCCATCACCAACCCCAGGGGCCCACCCAAACCCATGTCCATTGAGTCGTGATGCCATCCAACTCATCTCATACTTGTTGTCCCCTTCTCCTCCTGCCTCAATCTTTCCCAGCATCAGGGTCTTTCAAATGAGTCGCTCTTGCATCAGGTGGCCAAAGTATTGGAGTTTCAGCTTCAACATCAGTTCTTCCAATGAACACCCAGGACTGGATCTCCTTTTAAGCTGGACTGGTTGGATCTCCCCAGTCCAAGGGGACTCTCTCAAGAGACTTTGTCCAACAACACAGTCCAAAAGAATGTATCTTTGGCTACCAGCTTTTTTTTATAGTCCAACTCTACATCCAGGGTTTGATCACTGGAAAAATCAACCTTGACTAGACAGAGTTTCGTTGGATGAAAGAATGTTTTTGCTTTTAATATGCTGTCTAGGTTGGTCATAACTTTCTTCCAGGAGTAAGGTGATCTTAATTATGGCTACAATCACCATCTGTGGTGATCTGGAGCCCAGAAAATAAAGTCAGCCACTGTTTCCCCATCTGTTTCCCCATGAAGTGATGGACCGGATGTCATGATCTTAGTTTTCTGAATGCTGACCTAAGCCAACTTTTTCACATCCTCTTTACTTTCATTAAGAGGCTCTTAGTTCTTCACTTTCGCCACATAAGGGTGTGTCATCTGCACATCTGAGGTTATTGATATTTCTCCCGGCAATCTTGATTCCAGCTTGTGCTTCCTCCAACCCAGTGTTTCATGATGTACTCTGCACAGGAAAGCTTAATAAGCAGGGTGACAATATATAGCCTTGATGACTTTTCCTAAGTTTAAACCAGTCTAATGTTCCATGTCCAGTTCTAACTGTTGCTTCTGACCTAAACAGATTTCTCAAGAGGCAGGTTAGGTGGTCTGGTATGCCCATTTTTCAGAGTCTTGCGCTTATTGTGATCCACACATTAAAGGCTTTGGCATAGTCAATACAGCAGAAATAGATGTTTTTGGAACTCTCTGCTTTTCCACGATCACGCAGATGTTGGCAATTTGATCTATGGTTCCCACCTTTCTATAATCGTGTTGGAAATCAGGGAGTTCACGGTTCACATTTTGTGGAAGGCTTGCAGAATTTGAGCATGACTTTACTAGCATTGTGAGATGAGTGTTCTTGTGCGGTAGTTGGAGCATTGTTTGGCATTGCCTTTTTTGGGATTGGAATGAAAACTTACCCACCTTTTCCAGTCCTGTGGCTATTGCTGCAGTTTTCCATATTTGCTGGCATGTTTGAATGCAGCTCTTTCACAGCATCATCTTTCAGGATTTGAAGAGCTCAATGGGATGTCATCACCAGATTTCTACAAGCTTTGTTTGTGATTATGCTTCCTAAGCCCCACTTGACTTCACACTCCCAGGATGTCTGGTTCTAGCTGAGTAATCACCGTCCATTGTGATTATCTGGGTCGAGAAATCTTTTGGCACAGTTCTTCTGTGTATTCTTGCCACCTTGTTCTTACCATCTTTCTGCTTCTGTTGAGGTTCCATTACCATTTCTGTACTTTATTGAGTCCATCTTTGCGGATGAAATGTTCCCTTTGCATCTCTAATTTTCTTGAAGAGATCTCTAATCCATCAATGGACTATTGCTCCATAATTATGATCTCTTCATGCCTGAACCTTCTAGTCTGTTGTATTAGCTAGCTATTACTGCATAACAATGACCCCAAAGTTCATGCTAAAAACAATGAACATTTATTATCTCACACAGTTTCATGGCTCTGGAAATGCTTTAGTGGGGTGTTCTGCTTCAGGATTTGAACCATAGTTGTTGCTGTTCACTGACTGCAGTCATGAGACAGAAGTTGGCCCAAAGAGGTCCACTCCGACCTCTCTGCAGCAAACACCCTAACACTGCGGCTGGCTTCCCCAGAAATAAGACAGCAACAAAGATGGGAGTCTTTCATAGCTCACTTGGACGGGCAGTCTGTGGCTTCTGCCATATTCCAAGGTACAATGAGGGAGGGACTCCACCAGACGTGGTGCCAGGAGGCAGGCTCACGGGAGGCCTTCTTGTAGGTCGGCCTCCACAGCTGGCTTTGTTCCTGCAGGTTCTTCACCACTAGTGCTACCTGGGAAACCAGCTTTGTTCATGGTTTCTTTCAAAATAACTTTGTGAGGCATTTAAAAATTTTGACCTTCTAAATCCAAGCATTGATATTCAGCATATTCACACTGTTCCAATATTTTGCTCTCCTCCTGAGAAGGTGACGCTCACCACCTTGGGTAGAGTGTCTTTCTTCTTTTGTCCTGCACCCCACATTTACAGGGGGCCAGGGAGGGGAGGCCGGGCTCCCTGCTCCGAGTATCTTCCCGGACTCTTGCAGAGCCCCCTGGCTCTGCACCTTGTGTCTGGTCGACTCACTGAAGCTTGCGCCTCTGGATCCCTAGGCAGGGGCTCTGGGATTCCAGTGGCGTTTGGACACCCTGAATGCCAAGGTTAAAGGGGCCCACCAGCTGAGAAGTGGCCTTGCAGGGGCCAGCCCCTCCCTGACCCATGGCATGACTCCTTGCCTCACAGGTGAGTTAGGTGGGGTTCGGAGGCCCTGAGCATCAGAATCACTGGAGACATCTTTTAAATATGAACCAGCTTTCTCTGGCCCAGCCTCCCAGGGATTGAGCAGCCCCGCCAGCAGGCCACCGGGGCTGGGGACTGGGCTCTGCGTCTGCCCTACCCGCCCCTGCCTCCTCGGACAACAGGGTCCTGTAGGTGGCCCAGGGAGGGAGGCCTCAGAGCGCCCCGCACCTTCTGACCCCCCCACCTCCAGGATCACCCTGCCAGCCCGGGCAGCAGCAGCGGTCCCTGACAGCCTTGTCCAGCTCGGTCAAGCTTCAGGGCCAAGAGCCAGGGCCTCAACACCTAGAGGATGCTATGCAGCTGGGCTGGGGCCAGGCTCGCCAGCACACGCGCCTTAAAACACCCAACACAGCTGGAGCTGTCAATGTCATCCCAGGACAAAGACCCCCGTGGGGCCTCAGTCCCCCTCGCGGGTAGGAACCTGGGGTGGGCGGGTCACCACACCCCCATTTCACATGAGAACGTGATGCCCTGTGGGGGAGGATGCTGCTGAGGCTCAGCTTAGGCTGAGCACAAGGCTCTCAGTGTCCCTGCAAGGCCCTCTTTGGGCTCGGGGCAGCACACACGGGAAGGCCGGGCAGGCGACGGTCTTTCTTTAGCAAACGCCCGTCCGGTGTTGACCCTGCAGGAGGGTTTGAGCTGGAACCCCAGTCCAGCACCGCCTCTTGACTGGTCTAGGGAAGCCCTGGGTTTGGCACCCCCATTTTATTTCTTCCAGGCATCCCTCTGAGGACATTGAGCAGCTCGGGAGGACCCACCAGTCCTCACGGCGCTCAGCCCCCAAGCTCTGCTGGCAGGGAGGGACAGGCAAGAGAGTGTCTGGAGGGGCTCAGCCAGGGAGGTGAAGGCTGTGGAAGGTTCCTGAAATCTCTTCCCCCTTTCCCTGCCTGTCGGGGCCATCACACAGCTGCAGAACACCTCTCCCTGACGCTCCCTGGACTCCGCACGCTGACCTGAGGTACTGGGAGGGAAGCCCAGTCTGACAGGAAGGCCCTCCTGCCCACCAGATCCTGTTTTTCCTAGCTCCTCCCTCACTTCACAGTTTGGGAGGGAGGCCACACAGGAGTGAGGGCACGCGGCCCAAAGGTCACCGGTAAAGGAATGGAGGCGGCACTGGAGGAGGGCAGACAGGCTCAGGATGTGGCCAGGTTCGCCGCAGGCACAGGAGGCACTGGGAGACGGGACGGTCCTGGCGACTCGGAGCAGGGACTGAGGGGTGGCCAGTGTGGAACACAGCTGGCATCACAGGTGCCCAAGGATGTGCAGGCCGAGGGGCACAGGCGGGAGCTCAGTGGCAGTCATCCCAGGGGCGGGGGCAACTGGGGTCCTGAGGGCTTCTTGGGCGCTGGTGGTGACCAGGGGGCTCTGAGTGCAGTCTTGCAGCCTCAGGGAGGAAGCTGTCGGGGCAGAGCATTGGCTGACGGCACGCTGAGTCCCTGCCCGGCCTGGGCCTCGGAATCACCCATAGCCAGGCGGGCGGGGAAAAGAGAAGAACCAAAACCACCCCTAAACTTGCTCCGGGAGGAAGGCAGGCCCACGTCACTCCCCAAATGAACATTTCGGCTTCCTTCTCCCTTCCAGAAGGTGAGCTCCGGTCGATGTAGCCGCAGAGATGTCCTCGCTGTTGAGCTGCCCACGTTGGGGGCCGACCCCAGCCTCTGCGGTGCGGGCTCGGGCCGCTGGGACCGGCCTCAGGGCAGGGGACCTGAGCGGGTCAGGGGCCCGACTTTGTGGCCGGGCTCCACTCCCCGGCGGGACCGTGGCTGGAGGCGAAGAAGCGGGCTTTGATGTCCTCGGCTAGTCGGTCAAGTCGCGGCGGCCGGCGGCCACCTCGTGGTCACGGCCTCTGGAAGGCGCGCGCGCCTCCCAGCCGTGGGCGCCCAGGTGCTGAGACCTCGAAGCACAGCAGGTGGCGTGTCTTGCGCTCCCGGGCCGGAAGGTCGCCCCCAGGAGGCTGGGAAGTAGCCCAGCATGAAAGAGGGTCCAGGCGGGGGGCTGCCGTAGGACGGGTGCCCCGTCCCGTGGGGCAGGAACTGCTCCGGGGGACAGGGGGCCATGGGCGGCCGGCTCACCGCCGCCGCTGCTGTGGGCGGGCACGCGGGCCAGGATGGCTTCTGTGGCCCAGCTGCGGGCGATGGCGCTGCGCTGCTGCCCAGGCGGTGGGCCGTGGGCCACACTGGGCGGGCGGGAGGTTGGCAGAGGGCTGCCGGCCTCCTGGCCCCTGCAGCCCGTGCAGCGCTGCGCCTCAGGGTCCGCAGGCCGCTGTCCTGGAGTGCTGGCGCATGTAAGCATCATCAGTGGCTGAGGAAGAGGGGGTGTGACGATCTCGCTTCCTTGGGCGGAGGCTGGCCAGGTCCAGGCCCGGCACGCGCCCACCTCCGACGGGCCTCCTCACAGCTGATGCCTGAGTCGCTGGCTTCCTCCATGTCGCCCGGCCAAAGTTCTTTTCCCTCAGGCTGCTGCAGGGCGCGGGACGGGGCAGCCAGCACGCCCTCCGGGCATGACCCGGCGCTGGGCCCCCAGCTTTTCGCAGGGGCCAGGGCTTGGGTGCAGGATTGGCCCGGGGGCTGACTCAAGGTGCCGTGGAGTGTCCGCATAGACACCCCACACTCTTGGATCTCGCGCTGGGCCTCGCTCCTCCGAGGGCTGGCTGAGGCCAGCCTGTGGGCCTCCCTCTGGGCCTCCAGGGGGGCCCCACCTCCTCGCCCCTGCACAGCCCATTCCACGCCCTTCAGGAGGCAGAGACAGGCTACTGCGACCAGCCGGGCAACGTGGGTTACACCCAGAAGGGCAGGGGCTGCCCGCCAGGTGGCCTGCGAGGCCCCCTCCGGGAGCCCCGGGGCTCGGGCCCTCTGCGGCCTCCCAGCCCGGCCCCGGGGCCAGGAAGCGGCTGTTGACGGTGATGCTGACCAGGGGCGCGGGAGCAGGGCCTGCAGCTCGCTGCCAGCCGGCCCAGCTCGCTCTCGCACTCCTGGCAGCGGCGCCGAGCTGGAGGTCGGCGATCTGCTTTCCAGGTACACCAGGTCATCCTCGGTCAGCAGCTCCCCCGGAAGGGGCCCAGGATGGCCTCGGCGTGCGTGAGGCCCGCCAGCGCCTGCTCCATGGGGTCTGCATGCCCGCCGGCCGTCCTCCGGGACACAGGGGGGCAGGTCGGGCGGGGCTCGCAGCCCACATGGCGTGCCCAAGACACACAAGCTGCCCTGAGTGGCCTGGCTCCAGGGAGTCCTGGGGGACCCTGGCTGGCCCCTGCCTGAGCTCAGAGGGCGAAGGAGGTGACAGGGCCAGCCCCAGGCTGCAATCCAAGGCTCAGGGCAGTTCTCACCCTGGGAAGAGCTAGCCT
The DNA here is from genome assembly GCA_917880005.1 of Nanger dama. NCBI lineage: Eukaryota > Metazoa > Chordata > Mammalia > Artiodactyla > Bovidae > Nanger > Nanger dama. Next base: position 73,927 of record CAKJTW010000363.1, on the reverse strand, counting down.
TGCCCTCAGAAGAGGCAGGGTGCCTCGGTTCTGCCATCCCTGAGTCCTCCCTCCTCTCCCCGTGGTGAAATAAAAGACTGTCCCCAGAACCTGGTTCCTGCACAGGATGTCCTGAGGGTGGCAGTGCCCAAAAGGAAGGGCAGCCTCCAGTTTCATGGCATGTGGCCAACTTCACCCCAGAACATTTCCCTCGGGGCTTCCCTGATGCCAGGATACAGCCCCGACCCCGTGCTTGCAGACTGTGGGAGACAGACACAGAGCCTCCCAGCTGGGCTCCCCTGGGTGGCTCCGTGCTCACCCGCTCACTCCCCCGTGACCCTGAGTAGCGCTCCTGTGTCTTCCTCGTCTCACAGGTCAGGGGCCTGAGCTCCTGCCTGGCTGCCAAGCAGTCAGGTAGGCACTGCATAATAAGCCCTCACGAGGCCTGGGGCAGAGGAAGGAGACTGGGGCTTGCTTGGACCACAAGCTCAGGCTGGAACTGCAGCCAAGGCCAGGCTGTGTCCAAGCCCATCCCCTGCCCTCTCAGCCTGTTTTCTGTGTTTTCCCTGAGTTCTTCACACACCTGGCTCTGCCCTAAGGTCAGATTCTAAAGGCCTCCGGGTTGTGGCAGGATGCCCCACTCACCCCCGCCTTGCTCCACCCCCAACCCCACGGGGCATCCTGGACAGCAAGGACAGGTTGGCCATTAGACCAGAGGGCCCAGCACTTGGAGATGAGGGGGAAGGCATGCCAAAACCTGCAGTGAGCCATTCCTCAGAAGTGCAGCTAACCTGGAGCAGGGGGCTTATTTCATTTGAAATCGCAGGCGTTAAATAAGCTGCAGCTGCTGGGACAGGATTGAAGGCAGGAGGAGAAGGGGGATGACAAAGGATGAGATGGTTGGGTGACATCACCAACTCGAATGGATATGAGCTTGAGCAAGCTCCGGAGTTGGTGATGGACAGGGAAGCCTGGTGTGCTGCAGTCCATGGGGTCGCAAAAGAGTTGGACAAGTTTGAATGACTGAATTGAAATAGCCACAAATGGTTGGCCTTATGGTACTAGCAGGGCAGCTCTAGGCCAAGGGCTGCAGAATACATCATTCAAGACAAAGCCGCATTCCCGTCAGGGTAAGCTCTGAACAGCTGTCCACAGGGCGCCCAGCGGGGAGCCAGTTAAAATCCAGGTCAGAGCAGCGCCTTCCGGGAGGGAGCCAGTTAAAATCCAGGTCAGACCAGCGCCTGCCTTGCTCAGATCCTCAGCAGCCCCCCGAAGGCCCTGAAATGCCTGCCTGTCCCATCTCTGGCCTCACCCCGCGCCGCCCGCTTCCCACTTGGGCCAGTCCACCTGCCTCTGGGAGCGCTTTGCTGGTTGCTTCTACCACAATCGCTTGTCCCTCATCCCCGGGGGCTTGCCCTCACTTCCGCCTGACTCCTGCTCAAGGATACCCACAGAGGCTGCCCCTGAGCACCCGGACAAAGCAGCCCCTCTCCTTCCGCTGTCTTCTTTCCAAGCATTTGACCCTCCCTCCCCGTTCCCACACCCCCAGAACAGGTGCCCAGTCACTCGCCTTCCTGATGGAACGGAAGCATAAGGGGCAGGGCTGGTCCCCTTCACTGCCGAGAACAGAGCCTGAGATGCGGTGGGTACGACATACAGATCGTGAGATCAAAGAACACTTTGGGCAACGATCCCCAAGGCAGGTGAAGGGGGCACTGCTCACAGCCCTCTTATCTGGTTCAAGCTCACCGTCCGGGCGGAAGAGGAAGCTGAGGCCAGAGGGACATGCAGTAGGGCACCCGGGTCTCAGGACTCGGAGGTGTGGGCTCAGGAACCCACCTTCCACACCCACCTGCCGGGTACTAAGCCTCTGCCACGCCTGCCCTCTACACCCTGGTCCCACCCCGGGCCCCGCCCACCTCCCAAGCGACGCCCCGCCCCTCCAGGCCTCGCCCAGGCGTGGCCCCGCCCCCGTGCCTGATCCCACCCCACGCCTGGCCCTCGCCCCCTACCCTGGCCCCACCTTGACGGGACCTGGGCCTTCTGGTGCTGCTGGAGCTGTACCCAGGCGCCCCTGCAGCTTCCGCACATCACCTGCCGCTTCCACTCAGGGATGGGTCGGCCGCGCTCATCCCGCGTGGGCACCAGCCCGTCGAGGTCGCTCATGGGCATCCCGTCCAACTCCTGCACAACCAGGCTGTCCGGGGCGCCTCCTGTCGCCGCCTCTGCCCCCTGTGTGTGCACGCAGGCAGTCACTGGAGAAGGCCCCAGGAGCCTGCAGTTCAGGAGAGCGGAGGGAGAGGGCGGTCCCGGGAGGAGCGCAGCCGGCGCGAGGAGGGGCGGGGGGGCTGAGCAGGAGGACAGAGGAGCTGACCACCACCGCGCCCCCCAGCCTGTTCACGTGTGGAGGCTTCAGAGAGCAAGAGCCTCCTGTCCCTGTAGGGACCCCTGGTATGTGTGAGGAGGCTCGCAAGCCGAGACTCCCTCCTTGGTACGTGACTGAGAAGAGGCTGCTCAGAGCATGCCATGTGGATGGGGGCACTCTTGGGAACAGCTGCATAGTCTGGTGGCCAGTCGGGGGCTGCAGGACTTGTCAGAGCCTTTAACGTGCTGTGTGCTGTGACTGCACTTGCCCGACTTGGACAGAACATCGCAGGGTCTGGGAGCTCTCAGCCCCGGTCAGTGAAAGGGTGGGGCTGATGCATAAGGGACAGGTGCCCAGGGAGAGGAGGAGGAGGAGGAGGTGGGCCAGTGGGAATCGCCAGGGGGTGGTGGGGGCAGACAGCAGCGGGCACCAGGCCCAGCCTCCCATGGACGGATGCTTTTCTGGACGGTGGAAGCAGCACCTGTCAGGGGTGAGGGGCTTGGCCACCGGGGACCCCTGGGATCAGAGACAGTGGCACGTCCACTCTGGATGGTGGGAGAGTTGCTCGTGGCCTGAACTCCCATCCCCAGAAGCTGGGTGTGCCCCCCACCCCAGGCCAGCCAGTCACTCCAGGGGCCTCCTGGGCCCACCTGGAGGGAAGGCCTGGCTGCCTCAGAGTAACCTGGCCAGGGCCGGGCGTAGGAGATGCTGAGAGGCTAGCTGGGCTGGGCTGGGGCCCTGGAAGACAGCGGCACGGCGAGGGCACTCACCGTGGGGACGGCCGGTGGCGCTGGCAGTGACCTCGGGGTGGCCGTGTGGGCTGTGTGCTCCTCGGAGGAGGCTGGTCTGGCTGGCTGGGCCAGGCTGGGCTGAGAGATGCTGCTGCCGGAGGAAGCGGAGCTGCTGGGCCAGAGGAGGCTGGGCTGGGGGGCAGAGGACCCCAGACCTGGGCACAGCCAGCCTTCCTGAAGGACCACTGGACTTGGCGCCAAAGGACCAGGCAGCCCCCTGACCAAGTGCCCTGGGCAAACTCACTCATCGCTGCGATCCCATGGGTGTCCATGGGGCCAGCTCCAAGGCCGCCAGCGGGGAGCCTAAGCGTTTTACCCACCTCATCCCAGCCACGGCCTGTCCCCCTCCCCAGCTGTCCTCACGTCCGGAAGGAGTTAGAAGGGGTGAGGTTCGGCAGTCCGGGACCAAAGGCAGCCCCATCAGATGGCAACCCTTTTAGGATACCTCCCTCCACTGCACACCCACACACACACACACACACACACACGTGTGCCTACACAACCGCCACCCGCTGCACCACACTCACTCACTGCACACAGGGCCTGCTGGCATTTCCACGCTATCCCATTCTGCTTCATTTTGATAAATGCTGGTCAGAGCCCCCTGGTGGGTGGAGACCTGCAGGTTTGAGGACCGCCCCCAGCCCCTGCTAGGAGTCTCAGTGGAACAGTAGTGACGAAGCCCACCTCCGTGGTCCCTCCGGGTGAGCTGAGTCCTAGAGAAGTGGACGGGGCTGCCTGGGTCCCCAGAGGCAGGAGAGCTGGGCCGCAGGGGCTGGGGAGCTCAGAGAGGGCCGGGAGGACTGGGGCAGGAGGCGGCTTACCTGTGGTCACGGGAGCGCTCTGTCCTCACTTTAGCAATGTGGGCAGGACGATAGTGGAATCCTGGAAGAGCTGGGGGCTGGCCCCCAGCCTGGGCCTTGGTGCCCTCAGTGCTCAGCTGTCCAGCCTTGCTGCTCCCACACCCCAGGCCCTCGGAGGACCTCAGAGGGGGAGGCCAGCAGGGCCCAGTCCCTGCACTCCTAACCCAGCCAGCCCCCTCCAGGATGTGTTTACCACGGGTGGGGTTCCCGAGGGGTCACGCCCACTGCCATCCCTCCGGGGGATGTCTAGCGGCAAACAGTGGAGGAGGGGGGAACGGCGGGGGCAGGGGGGTAATCAGAGCGGCACCTGAGGCAGAGACAGGCCTGGTCAGCGGAGGCGGGGATGCGGGGGCCTTGACTTGGGATGTCAGGTGGGGTGGGGGGCACCAGCCCTGGCCTGGTCTCCTGGGGTGGGGCTAGGAGGGGATGTGTGCGGGGGCGAGGGTAGTACTCCTGGAGGTTATGCCCCCCGTGTCCCTCCACCCTGGTGGGCACACACATCTACCCCCACCGGGTGAGCCCCCATCTCGAGGCCCAGCTCATGAGCTCCCTGGAGGCAGCTTAACTCTGGGCTCTGGGTCAGGGCGCGTCCCCCTCGTGCTCGGCACTCCTTGGCCTTACAAGGGATCACGTGTACACACGCACACCTGCGGGCACACATGCCCATTCACATGCATGCATACACACACACCCTTTTACCAACTGTCCCCTGAGCGCCGAGACAGACTACCGGACCTGTGCCCGTGCTCAGCCCTGGGCACAGAGGGAACGCCAGCAAACCTGGATTTAAGTCTAGCTGCTCTCAGAGCAGTGGTGGTGTGCCCATGACTCAGCCCGGCAGTCCCGGGGAGCCGGGGCTAGGGAGGTCCACGCTGGGCTGTAGGGGCCCCCACAATGCAATCCCACGTCCGCCCCAGGTCTGGGGCACCTCCACCATCCCCCTGTCCCTAACACTGACTGGTGGGCAACCGGAAGAATCCTAGACCTGGAGGCATCTGAGCCCTGTCCCCCATCCCCAGGGCAGCTTCCTGCGAGGCTCGCTCTGGCCTCTGACCAGCAGGCACCAAGATGGCTGGCTGGGGCCTGGCTAAGAGAGACTGGGGCGCACAGGCCACCGTGTGCGGGACAGCTCCGCCGCCTGCCTTCCACGCCCTTTAGGTGGCAGAGAAGTTTCACAGGGACGTGAGCCGTCCTCCAAGGACTCGGAGCCAGGCTTGCTGCCTTTGGGTTTAAAGCTGAGGCGCCGCAGGCGGGCCGACTCCATCTTGCAGGTGGCTTGTCTCCTGGCTGCTCCCGTGGTCGCCCGATGCCTGAAACACACGCCTGCCCCAGCTCGGGGCTCCAGGCAGGGCGGGCCACCACTTACTCTGACCGTCAGACTGAAGCACCTCAGTCTGCCCTCCCGTGGGCAGCGATGGTGGGTGAGGGCCTTGGGGCTCCCAGGCTGATGCTGGAGAGAGTTTGAATGGGCAGAGGAGCTGGATCAAACCTGCCCCACAGGGGACGTGTGGTTGGCCCAGTGCGGCCCCACTGTCGAGTGGGTGGCTCGATCCACAGCTCCACCCAATATCCTCTCCTGTCCTGAAATCCTGACAGTTCTAAGAAGCCCACGTGTCTGCTTTGCGTGAAGCCCTGCCCGTGACGACGTAGCTGGTGCTGCGCAAGGGGTCCTCAGCCGCCTGAGTGTCCTCAGCTCCGCAGGTGCTGGGTCCCTGCCCCCGGACGAGGAGGCGCAGGTGTTGATGGCGGCCCGGCCTGGGAAACCCTCAGAAGAAGCCCTGGGCTACAACCACAGCCGCAGGGCCCTCCGTCACATCCCAGGACCCTCTGCACTCTGGGGCACCAGGAGGAGCCTGGGGCCGCGCGCTATCTGCCCGTCGCCAGCGTCTCCCACCTCTCTGCAGACACTGGTGCTCGGAGCCCAGGAGCCTGGCCTTGGCAGGAGCGCCCTGAGCCCCCAGACTGGGAGGACCCTGAGGCAGAGACTGGGCTGTGAGTGGGCACAGGGAGCCGGGCGGGCTGGAGCCGTTGGGGGTGCACACAGCGCCCGCCCCCGGGAGCAGGAGGCGCCACACAATATTTGAAGGCGGAGGTGCCAGGTGGCTCAAGGGCTTTGGGCTGGGAGGGATCCCTAATACCAGGCCTTAACCTCCCCCAGACAGGGGCCGGGGAGCAGACTCTCCGGAGAGGGAGGGGAGACCAGAGCTCCTTGATCGCACAAAAGAGACAGCACAGAGGGGTCAATCAGGGCAGCCCTCAGCACGGCTAGGTACAGATTCGGGAGGCAGGGAGCCTTCCTCAGGGGCCCACCGGGGCGGGGATGGGGCAGTGCCGGGACCGGGATCCTGCTTGAGACCACCCCCGCCTTGCTCCTGCCAGGACCGAGCCCCGGGCCACTGCTCCTTCAGTCCAGGGGCCACCAGCCTGAGGGAGAGGCAGGCGGGTGGGCCTCTGGGGGAAGCCTGGTACAGGTGGGGTCCCTGGACACCCCCACTGAGGATGCCAAGCCCTGGCTGCTGCTCTCGCCCGCCTGCCACTCACCCGCCTGCCTTGGCATAGGAAACCCAGAAGGAAGACCAGGCAGGACGCACGCTGGCCTAAGTCAGGGGGTCCTCGGGGCTCAGGGTTCTGCACTGACACAGATCTGCGGAGCCATCTGTGCTGGGATCGGTCACCCCGGGACTTCTCGGAGGCGGGGTTCTGACAAAACACACTGCCTGCCTCCTGCGTGTGCCAGACCTGGGACTCCTCTGGTCTTCCAGCATCCACAATGCAGGCATGAGGTGGCTTAGGAGCCTAAAGGAGGGTCGAGTCAGACCCCAGACCCAACGGGCTAGGGGAACCCGGTGTGGACGGGGTCTGACGGACAGAGCGGGGCTGAGCCCTAGGCGCTGAGCCGGACAGAGCCCCCCGGCCGCCCCTGCCTGGGAGCTCCTCAGGGCTGACCATACCCCAGCCTCCCGGTTGAATTTGCCTCCGGGGCAGGGGAAAGGGGCCCATTCCCGGCAGAGTGAGGTCAGCTGGGGTGGAAGGAATAACGGAAAAGGCAGGACGTTGGTCCAGGGCCCAGGGGAACAGACCTTGGCCCCAGATCACCACACCAGCAGCCTGGGAGGCCGTATGCCACGGGTCCTTGAGGCCAAATTCTGTTGTAACCTCCCCAGGGAGAAGCCTCGGGAGTCGCTTCAGCGCTCCACAGGTCTGAGTCTCTCTGCCTTTGCTGGGATTTACCGGGAGCCCTTGGCAGGGTTGGGCGCACTGGCATACAGATGAGACTCTGAATTTTAATCAGGATGGGGGCTGCTGTGGCAGCCCCGTGTAACAGGAGTATCTGGGCCCTGGACACTAACCGAGTTAGGACCTGGGAGTGCTAGCTGACCTCTGGGTCCTGACAGCTAGGCACGCTCCAAGGCTGGGGTCAAATGGCCTTGCGTGGGTGACCTGCCCGTGGTCCGGTGTCTCTTTTTCTGTGTTTCTGATGAGATTTGAGCAGCGCCACGCCTGCCCTGCATTATACATGGAGGACCGCTGTGGCGAGCCGGGTTACAGGCCTGTAACGCCACCCGGGTCGAGAAAATCATGGACCCACAGATGGATGCTGGACACCCAGGCACCATGGCTGAGATTAAGCCGGCGACCGCTCCGGGGGCAAGTAGTCTGCCTGGGAGCCCCTGTCTCTCTGGGCCTCAGTTTCCATCTGGACAGTGAAGGTGGGTCTGAGGGCTCCTCTGGACCGGGGGGGGGGGCACTAGCCACCAAACCAGGCACCAAGGCACCCCTGCTAACCCCCAGCAGGTTCTCCGACATCACACAGATGAGAAAACCTGGGCCTCACAGGTGCTCAGGGCTTGGGAGTGTCGCAAGGCCAAGAAGGGTCACCCAAGTCTGGGGGGGCGGGAGTCAGGGGTGGGGGCAGCGAGCTGAGAAGCCAGGGCTTGCCCCCCTGCTGTGGAGGGCTGTGCGTTCACCCCTCTCGGGATGGCTGGCTCGCCGCTGCGGGCGGCCCGGCTGGTCTGTCCCTCTCACACAGCCTACCCCTGAGGTTTGGGGTGCAAGGAGCCCCTCTAGCCACTGCCCAAGCCCCTCCCTGTGCAGAGGTGACCCCAGGCCCGGGGAGTGGGAAAGATGTGGGGCCAGGGTCAAGGTGGGGCGGTGCAGGCATCAGGGGAGCCCTGTCCAGCCTCATCTCCGTGCCTCTCCCAGGACCCACGACCCCCTGGGAGGGTGGAGGCAGTGGCAGGGTTGAGAGGAAAAGACAGGCTTTCGCCGCCTCCCTCCGGGAGCCCGACGCAGGAAGAGGCGGGCGGGCGTCCCTGGATACCGCGACTTCCATCGGTGACTGCATCGGCCCCCGCCTCCCCAGTCCAGCGGCCCCGGGCTGGTGGCCCGCCCTCCTGTGGGGCCGAGACTGAACGTGCGTGCGGGTCGAGGGGTGACTCCAGACAGCCCCGGAGCAGCGGCTCATGGGGGAGAGCTTCATAGCCTGATTGAGCCTGCCCCTCCACCACACAGGCAGGGCAGGTGGACGGGCTGGACGCTGCGGGCCTGCAGGCCGGGTGGGGAGGGCTCCACGGACCGCCCAGGCTGGCATGGGGAATCCTGGGCGGGATCGCCGTTCCTCAGTACCCGTGGTGACACCAGGGGAGAACGCCAGCACCAGAAGGGAACCCCAGAAACCCGATGGGCTGGTCCCAGCAACCCCCAGTGGAGGGGTCAGCAGGGCCCAGAGCCCCCACCCCTAAGAAAGCTGGGCAGAACAGCCAGGAGGGGTGGGCTGGCGTGCCAGGGCCTGGGGAGGGGGACCCGGTGTGGGGGCATGGTGCCCCCTGTGGGCCCTCAGAGATCCTGCCTCGGACAGAGGTTCGTCGTGGCACTGCCGCGTGGGCTGGGGGCAAGCCAGAGACCCCCGGACAGGTAGCAGAGGGGTCACCCAGCCTCACCCCAGGCCGGCCCCAGGGCCCACAAAGAGGCGAGGACGTGGGTGCCAGGCCATCCTGAACCTGCAGACCGGGAGCTCCGGCCACCACACCAGGAACCCGCACAGTTCCCCAACTTCTGGAACCTAAGCCAGAAAGACAACTCGTCAGCAATAGCCAATCCAAAGAAAGTATGAAAGTGAAAGTCGTTCACTGTGTCCACCTTTCGACCCCATGACTTATGGTCCATTGAATTCTCCAGACCAGAATAGTGGAGTGGGTAGCCTTTTCCTTCTCCAGGGGCTCTTCCCAACCCAGAGACTGTAGCTGGGTCTCCTGTATCGCAGGGGCAGATTCTTTAACAGCTGAGCCACCAGGAAAAGCCCAAGACTACTGCAGTGGGTAGCCTATCCCTTCTCCAGGGGATCTTCCCGACCCAGAATCGAACTGGGGTCTCCTGCACGCAGACGGATTCCCTACCAGCTGAGCCACCAGGAAGCCCACAGCCAACTGGAAGGGCCAGTAAACAGTAAACAGATTGCTTCAGCCAGTGGCTGCAGTTTCTGTGTCTGGAAACAAGGCTGGTCGTAGACAAACCAGGACTCCAGTGCACGTTCCTCGGAGCGCCCTCTAGCCCCCAACCTCGGCCACCCCGGGCGCGGGTGCTGGGCGGTGGAGACTGGCTCTCGCTGTAGTGGCTGGGTGCAGACCATCCTGCTGGCCCAGGGCTGGGCAGGAAGGCGGCTCTGTCTCTGTTGTTCCGGGACAGTCCACGGGAGATGCCCCGAGGGAAAGAGAGGCGTAGACAGCCCAGGGAGGGACCCGGCGTGGGGGAATGGTGCCCCCTGGGCCTCAGCCTCACCCGAGGTGGGGGCCAGCCAGTCCCAGGAACACCTTCTGGAAGGGGTGGCCAGCACAGAAGGCTGCGAGAATCTGTGCAGGTCGGCACGAGTCGTCAGTCACCGCCCGGGGGCTGCAGGGGGGCCACTGGGGGAGCCTGGGCCCCCACGCTGACGGAGCTGGGCTGCCCCCTGCATGCCCACTGCCCGCTGATTCAGCAAACACGCCGCGTCCCTTCAAGGGCTGGGGGCCGGGCACATGGGGTCCCTGCCCCTGCAGAGGCAAGGCTAGGTGAGGCCACGTGCCCAGATGGGGAGCCCGCCGGAAACTGTCCCCTTCTGGGCTGCACAGGCTGGCCCCGCCTCCTGGGGTCACACCTGCCTGAGGATCTGGGACCCCCCACCCACCCCCGGGTGTCCTCAGCCTGACCCAGCCGTCTGGCCCGGGAGTGTGAGCGTGGGCTCTGGGGCCTGGGTGGCGGGCAGATCTCAGCGGAGCTCCAGCTGTGGCCAGCCCTGGCCAGGCCCCCTCTGGCGCCCCCTGGCCCTCACAGCCCAGGCCAGGCCCTCCCCTGCTCCTCCTGACCATGCAGGTGAGCTCCCTGGCCACAGCACACGGGGCCCCGGGAGGGGGGGGGTGGCGAGGCTCACCGGGCCGGTACAGTCCCGCAGGTACTGGGCACAGTCGCGGTGGCCGTGGTACCCGGCCAGCTCTGCGTCCGCAGCCATCATCATCCCGCAGGGTAGGGTCAACGGTGAGACAGCAGGGTCTGGCAGCACTGCAGGAGGGGGCGGACACGTGACCACCGCCAACTCCCCACTCCAGCTGAGCCATCGAGGCCTGAGACCTAGCCTGACCCGGGCCGCCCCTTTCCTGGCGGCATGGGGTCCCACGGGCACCAGCACTCCAATCCAGGCTGGGAGCCCAAGGCGCCCTGCTTGAGGCTCGCTGAGGCCCAGACAGTGAGCAGGCAGCACAGGGGATCCAGCCAGGCCGCCCGACCTGACTTTGCCCCTGTAGCCCAGGCCTTGGGTTTAAATATGGAGCAAGCTTTCACCTTACAGCAACTCCTGGAGGGGTGTCCCGTTTCTCACACTAAGAAACTGGGATGCAGAGGCTAAGAAAGATGGCTCCGCCTCCAGGTCTCCCCAGGCGGTGCCCCCGCCCACCTCGCCTGGCCTGCTCCTTGAGCCTCCGCTTCAGGCCTGGTGCTCAACAAGCCCTCGTGGCTCCAGGCCTGGGGTGAGCTCTGGGCGGTCCTCACCCCATCTCCAATGTCTCCATCTCTGAGCGTCTGGCTCCAGGCTGGAGCTCATGGCCTTCCCGGGTCAGCTGGCGCGTGGCCTCCAGTTTCCTCTTCCCGGGTACTTCCCCGGGACCGAGAGGAGAGGGAAGGCGGGAGGCTCTGCAGCGAGAGCAGAGAGGAGGAGCATGGAAAGCCAGAGGAGACTGCTTGTGAAGGCCCTTTGTGAAGGGGGCTGCGGTGGGGAGGGGTGTGGACGCAGTGAGCAGGCTGTGCTACTCAGGAGCCTGGGGGCAGGGGTCACAAGAGGAGCAGAGTGGAGCGGGGGACACTGTGGTGCGGGGCCTGAGCCTAGCTGGGTCTGGGGCAGTGGCCCTGGGGACAGGGAGAGGAGGACCTCACTCACAGTGAGTGGCCACTAGAGCGGGTGCCGTGAGCCAGGGCCAGGAAAAAGGGATGTGGACGTGAGCAGAATGGTCTGTGCCAGCGTCTGCGTTTTTCTACAACGGAAATAATTTAGCTCTTCTAAAATAAGAATTTATTTTAAAAGACACAGTGGGCATTATCAGAGAAATGCAAATCAAAACCACCATGAGATACCATCTCACGCCAGTCAGAATGATGCCACAACAAGTCTATAAGCAAAAATGCTGGAGAGGGTGTGGGGAAAAAGGGAACCTCTCACACTGTTAGTGGGAATGCAAACTACAGCCACTATGGAGGACAGTGTGAGATTCCCTAAAAACTGAAATAGAAACTGTCATGACCCAGCAATCCCACTGCCGGGCATACACACCGAGGAAACCAGAAGTGAAAGAGACACGTGTACCCCAATGTTCATCACAGCACTGTTTATAATAGCCAGACATGGAAGCAACCTAGATGTCCATCAGCAGATGAATGGATAAGAAAGCTGTGGTACATATACACAATGGAGTATTACCAGCATACAAAAAGAATGCATTGAAGCAGTTCTAACGAGGTGGATGAAACTGGAGCCGATTATACAGAGTGAAGTAAGCCAGAAAGGAAAACATCAATACATATACTAACACATATGTATGGAATTTAGAAAGATGCTAATGATGACCCTATATGTGAGATGGCAAAAGAGACATAGATGTATAGAACAGACTTTTGGACTCTGTGGGAGAAGGCGAGGGTGGGATGATTTGAGAGAACAGTATTGAAACATGTATATTACCATGATGCCATGGCGGTCCAGGTTCGAGACGGCGCTCAGGGCTGGTGCACTGGGATGACCCAGAGGAATGGGATGGGGGGGAGAGGTGGGGGTTCAGGATGGGGAATACATGTCCACACGTGGCTGATTCATGTCAATGTATGGCAAAACCACTACAATATTGTAAAGTAATTAGCCTCCAATAATTTAATTTACAGAAAAATAAAATTAGATAAAATACAGAGTAGCGTGGGATCATATTTCCTGGATGATCATAATTTTCTGGAACTGTTGACAAATTTAAGACCCAACAGGCGAGTCAATAACGTGTGGATTCTGTTCTGTCCTGGTTATAGCACAACCAGAGACATGGATATGAGATGGACATTAGACAGGCTGGACAGTAGCTGGCATGGAGAAGGTATCGTGGACTTCCTGGTGGCCAGTGGTTATGAACCCACCCGCCAAGGCAGGGGGACGTGGGTCCAATCTCTGGACCGGAAGACCCTTCATGTCGCAGAGCAACTTAGCCTGTGCGGCACAAGTACGAGCCCGGGCGCTGCCAGTACTGGGAGGCCCGTAAGCGCGAGAGCCCGGCCTGCAAGCACTGAGCCCGGGTGCTGCCAGTACTGAGGCCCGCAAGCACTGAGCCTGGCCCACAAGCACTGAGCCCGGGTGCTGCCAGTACTGAGGCCTGCAAACACTGAGCCCGGGCGCGCTGGCACTGAGGCCCGCAGCACTCAGAGCCCGGCCCGCAAGCACTAGAGCCCGGCCTGCAGCACCAAGCCCGGGCACTGCCAGTACTGAGGCCCACAAGCACAGAGCCTGGCCTGCAAGCACCAAGCCCGGGTGCTGCCAGCACTGAGGCCTGCAGCGCAAGAACCCGGCCCGCAAGCACTGAGCCCGGGTGCTGCCTGTACTGAGGCCTGCAAGCGCAAGAACCCGGCCCGTAAGCACCGAGCCCGGGTGCTGCCTGTACTGGAGGCCCGAGGCACAAGAGCCCGGCCCGCAAGCACTGAGCCTCGGCCTGCAAGCACTGAGCCAGGCGCTTGTCAGTACTGAGGGCTCCACAAGCGCTAAAGCCTGGCCCATAAGCACCAAACCTGGGTGCTGTCAGTACTGAGGCCCGCAAAGCACCGCAAGCACTCAGGAGCCCGGCCCACAAGCACCGAGCGGCCCCGCAAGCTGAGAGCCTGGCCTGCAAGTGCTAGAGCCCAGGTGCTTCCAGTACTGAGGCCCACAACCACCGAGCCCGGGTGCTGCCAGTACTGAGGCCCGCAAGCACCGAGCTTGGCCCGCAAGCACTGAGCCCCGGGTGCTGCCTGACTGGAGGCCCGCAAGCACCGAGCCCGGTGCTGCCAGTACTGAGGCCCGCAAGCGCTAGAGCCCGGCCTGCAGAGAGACACCCCCGTGACGATGAGAAGGCCCTGCGCCCAACGAGGACCCGCTCCCACTCCGCCACAAGCGGGAGGAAGCCAGAGGGGGGGGGGGCACAAGGACTGCTCCCACTCGCCACAAGCGGAGGAAGCTGGGGGGGCAACAAGGAAGACCCAGTACAGCCAAGGGGGCGAGAACTTTCCACAACACAGAGGAGAGGAGGGCGGTTCTCAGCTCTGAGGCTTGGGTTCCCTTCCTTTCCCACCGAGGGAGCAGGGTGAGAGCCTCAGGAACCAGCGGCCTCAGGAATCCCCTGACCCCTGTAGAACACTTCATTTGCAAAAAGACGATGCTGTTTAAAAATAAAGATGGCAGGGTGCTGCTCCGGCCACTGTCGGAATTGTGGAGGCCGTGGCTGGTGGGGGCAGGATGCTGTCTGAGCCACATCACGCTAGCTCAGGGCCCTTCCGGCTACCCGCAGCATCCCACCCCCAGGCCCCTCTGGATGCCACCCTCATCATCTGCTCGGGTACAGGACACCCAGGGACCACCCCAGGCCCCTGTGGACGCCACTCCCACCGCCTTCTCAGGTACAGGAGACCAGGGACCACCCCAGGCCCCCCCAGACGCCACCTCCACCGTCTGTTCGGGGTACAGGACACCAGGGACCATCCCAGGCCCCTCTGGACGCCACCCCCACCGTCTGTTCGGGGCTGAATGCTGGACTGCAGGGTGAAAGGAGGGTGGCTGGGGGTTGGGGGAGCAGGAGGGAGCCCTCAGGCTCCTGAGAGTCAGGAAGTGTTCAGCCTGCTGCTGGGCATGGGGGCATCACGCCTCTCTCAGATTTATCAAAAGGTCCGCGTGCCTTCCGGGACTCTGGGTGGCTGCCTGTGTGCTGCTCGAAGTGACCTGGGTCCAGGAACACTTGAGATTCCAGTGGGAAACAGCTGTCTCAGAACCAAAGTCCAAAATGGGACACTGGGCTGCACCTTGATAAAACACCCGCCCCCTGCCCTCGACTCAGCCTCTCTGGGGCCTACGTGGACGGCGACCAGCTGGGTCCAGGGGCCATGGGAATGCCGCGGGAAGACCCAGGAGATGTTGTGGATGCACTGACCCACTTTGAGCCCTGCCCGGGTAGTTCTGGGGAGAGCGGGCAGAGGAGTCATCCCACGTGTTCGCCAGACGCGCCCACTCAGACACGGCCTTGCCTTCGCAGGAGGTCCTGGGTGGCAGGTGGCGCCAGTGCAGGGCCAGCTGCGCACAGCCAGGTCCACTCCCAGGGCTGGCCCTCAAGTGTCGGAACACCAACCCCGCTTACTCCAGGTTTCCAGATGCCGTTCCCTGGGCCACATGTGCCCCTAGGTTTATCTGGATCACAGCGAAGGGGGCTGACCTCACACGCCCGCGGGGCTCTGCCCCAGGCTGCTCAGAGCAGGGGGCCAGCAGACCCCCCTCCCTGGGAGGACCAGCTGGGAAGACTGACCCCTGAGCCAGCACTCGGGAGTCTCTGAGCGGAGGGAGGTGTCCCGCACCAGGACAGAGCGTGGGCTTTATTCCCAGAGAGATCTGAGTCTGAGTCTGCATCCTAGGCAATGCCTGCCCCTCTGGGGCTCAGTTTACCTGTCTGTAAAAGGGGCTAATAATCTGTATCCTACAGGGCTGCGTTGAGAGTTCCGGTGATTCATTCACAGGAAGTGGTCCAGGACTGCCAGCTCTCGGAGGCTCCTTGCCCACCCCCAGCCCCACAGCGCCTTACCTCCATCTGCCCGTTCTCCGCCGTCCGTGGAGGGGGGTCCCCCAGGAGTCTCTCATGATGGGGGCGCCCATCAGCAGAAGCCGGTCCAGAATGGGCGTGTGGCCGCCTGAGCGGCGAAGTGCAGGACAGTGGCCCCCTCGTCATCCCGAGCTGTCAGGCCGACGTCCGTGAAGGTGACCTAGCGGGCGGAGGAAGGAGGAAGGGCCAGCTGAGGCCGGACGGGGCAGCTACCTCCCTTGGGGCAGGCGGCCCTGGGGACAGGGCTGGCTCTTCCGTGCGCCCGGGCAGCCTGGGTGGGGGGCCAGCAAGCTCGGTGGTGTTACTGCGAGATTCCACAGCCCCCCAAACCTGCCCCAGCCCAGACCTTAAGCTGAACACCCCCAGGGGCGTTCCCACTGCAAACAAGGAGCGTTTTGGGGCACCTCAGGCCAGTAAATAGGTGTTTGCTGACGGAGGGAGGGCCTCCCGGCACCAGGCTGTCCCGGTCCTGTCCTGACCGTGACAGTCCCAGTGCCAAGGTTCAGGGTGCCTGGGGGCAGGCCCTGGGCAGCCCTCCTCAGCACTCGGGTGGCCTGGGCCCCGCCCCAGCGGCAGCCTTCCCGGCCAGCCCTCCTCTGCAGCCTCGGCGGCCCCGCGCTGTGCGGGCACCTGTGGGCTCTGGGCCAGTGGCCCCCAGCCTGGACTGCGTGCCCCCAGGGCAGCCACGTGACCCCTGCCGACACGAGGCCAGAAAGGGGCTTTTCTTCGGCCTTCCACTGGAAGGCCCGCTGCTCGTGGCGTCACCCCTTTTTCTCCCCTCCCCTCCTGCTTTGCACCGCGGCCAACCTTCTCCATGAAGGTGGAGGGGCCAGGAGAACAGCAAGGATGTGAGCGGGTGATTCCCAGGGCACTGCAGCCAAATGCTGGCTGATCCGACATTCAAATGTGTCTGTCAGAAAAAAGGACAGCGTGCTGGGAGGAGAGCGCCTCCCATCGGCCAGCTCCCCAGGGGAGCGGGTCCCCAGCCCGGAGTGGGCCAGCTGGGATGGAGGCTGCACCCTGCCTGTGGCCCATGCTGCAGGGGGCGTGGGGAGGCCCGTGCGGGAGCGCCTTTCTGGCCCCGGGACCCTTGGCCACAGCTGCTTCCTCCTGGAATGAGCCCCGTGAGGCTGCCCTGGCGGGGAGGCGCTGTGTGGACCTGCCTGCCACCCCCTGGCCCCTGGGCGCCCCCACCACTCTGAGACGCCGCGCACCCCGGCGACTCACTCCCACCGTGTGTGCTGAGCACATGCGGCTTGCACCCCGCGGCCAGACCAGGCCGGGACTCAGGCCCGCTGGGAGTCCAGGTCTGGGGACACGCACCTTCTGAAGTTCACCATCTGAACTACAGGCAAGAGGAGGGAAGCAGAGCTCCATCCGAGGGCCAGGGCGGGCCCAACGCCGGGAGCTTTCTCCCAAGAGTGGGGCTGGCCTGGTAGAGCAGCTGCAGAAGGGCGGCTGGGGCGGGGAGGCACAGCCGGTGCAAAGGTGGGTGCCCCAGGGACAAAGGGCCAGCCTGGGAGAGGCGGTGGTGAAAGGAGGCCGGAGCCAACTGCTGGGGGCTTCTGAAGCCAAGTGAGTGGCGTGACAGGAGGCCAGGAGACCACTCTTTCTTCGCTCATGCAGCACCCACAGCTCTCACCAAGTGCCAGGAGCAAGGAGCGGAGCAGCCGGACTGAGTCCCTCCCCAGCCACCTCTTGCCCATCTGTCTTTCCCGGGAGGAAAAAGACCGGGTAATGGAGACCCTCTCGGTAACGGAGACCCTCCGAGTGCCCGGACACCCCACAGGCCTGGTTTTCCAGGGCGGAGGCGGAGGTCCCCAGCCTTGGGAAAGTCGTAAGAGGGCATCCTCCCCATCTAGGTCACTCTGTGTTCCTTCCTGGAAAAGAGGCCCAGATGGTGCCTCCACTGGTCCGGACGGAAGAGGAGTGGGGCTTGTAGCTCCCCGCCAGGGTCTGGGTAGCGGGGCATGGAAAGTGGCCAAACAGCAGGGGGCCAGGCACTGCCTGGGCTGCCCACCCTGAGAACCCGGACACCCCCCAGGACTTCTCATGGGGCGATCGGGAGAGCCCACAGGCGTTGCTGCACACCCCCAGGGTCCTGAAGGGGTGGGTCCAGCCCACGGCCCCCCAGTCGAAGCTCCCCGCTGTGCCCCTAGACTGGGCCTGGCACACGGGTGCCTACAGCGCAGCAGACACCTCTGGCCCGCCCACCACCCCGTGGTCTCCGAACTTCCTGTGGGCGATCCGAGACCCAGGGCGTGGCGCCTCCGCCCCCAGCCGGCCCTGCTTGCTACGCGGGAGGAGGGGCCAGCCTCCGCGGACGCCCCCCACGCCCCGCGCGCGCACCCGGAGCCCCCTTACCAGCCAGACGACGAGCGAGTAGTGGCCGCGGGCGGCGGCGGCGTGCAGCGCGCTCATGCCGTCGAGGGCGCGCAGGTGCATCGCCGGCGCCGCAGTCCTTCACGAGGAACTGCGCCAGGTGCAGGTGGCCCTCCTGTGCAGGCCAGGTAGAGCGGGAGGCGCCGCTGCGCGTCCGCCGGTTCACGCCGCCGCGGGGGAGGCCGGGCTCAGAGCGCGCTCGGCCGGGGGTCGCGGGGAGCCCACATCCGGGCGGGGTGGCCCGGCACCCGGCTCTTGCGGTCCCCCACTACCCGCCCAGCTGTGCGCACCCAAGCGAATCCAGCCCCCAACTCGCCCTCGCCCCCTGCCGCCGCCGGGGCTGGCCGGCAGGGTCTCCTCTTAGGGGAATGGCCCAGCAGGGCCCGCAGTGGGCGGCTCAGGAACCTCCGGACCCGGGGCCTGCCCCGCGGAAGGGACCGTGGAGCGGGACACTAGTCCTTCCCGGCGCTCGGCCGGCATCCGTATTCCAGGCACCCGCGTGGACAGACCGGGGCAGGTAGTCAGGCTTCCGCATCCGGCCTTGCTTCCCTGCGGTCACGGGTCAGGTGAGTTCTCCGTCCCCTCTGAACCCCTGCAGGGGAGCGGGAGGCCCCCCCCCAAACCGGACCCCACCCCTGCTGACAAAGACTTCCTCTGGGCTCCCGCGGTCCTGCCCGTGGGCATGTGGGCCATGGGGCAGCGGCGCTCCCTGTGCACGTGTGTGTTTTAATGTGAAATCACCCGGGTTTCAAATGACAGAAAGTACTCCTAATGCTATGGTTTTTCCAGTGGTCATGTATGGATGTGAGAGTTGACTGTGAGGAAAGCTGAGCGCGGCAGAATTGATGCTTTTGAACTGTGGTGTTGGAGGAGACTCTTGAGAGTCCCTGACCGCAAGGAGATCCAACCAGTCCATCCTAAAGGAGATCAGTCCTGGGTGTTCTTTGAAGGAATGATGCTGAAGCTGAAACTACAATCTTTGGCCACCCATGCGAAGAGTTGACTCACTGGAAAAGACTGGTGCTGGGAGGTATTGGGGCAGGAGGAGAAGGTGACGACAGAGGATGAGATGGCTGGATGGCATCATCGACTCAATGGACATGAGTTTGGGTGAACCCCAGGAGTTGGTGATAGACAGGGAGGCCTGGCCTGCTGCAGTTCATGGGGTCACAAAGAGTTGGACCGCAATTCATGGGGCCGCAAAGAGTTGGACACACTGAGCAACTGAACTGAACTGAACTTCTAATACAGCCAGTCTGAGACACCCCTGCGGTCGGCCAGGCCCGCAGTTGGTGTGGACTGTTTGGGGAAGACAGGCAGAAGCGAGTCTCAAAGGCCTTTCTAAGGGCCTTGGAAGGGAGAGGTCTGAACGGCAGCACTGTCGCGGGGCGGCCAGGACAGCCGGCCAGCTAACAAGAGCCCCGCAGGAGAAGAGGTGCGGTCAGAGGCTCGGGGAGAAAGGGCCAGCTCAGGTGAGGGGTGGACAGAGTCCCTCTCCCAGCCAGGACAGCCGTCCCATGGACAGGCGGCGGCGGCAGGCCACAGACGCTTTCACCCCCAGACGGCCAGGGGATCCATGCCCGGGTGTCTTCCGTGGGGCCAGGACCGCAGCCGGGCCCACGACGGGAAGGGGCGGGGGCAGCAGGCCCTGTTGGGCCTGTCCCCTCCCTGCCTGTGGGCCTCGCGGCAGTGGGGCCGGGCGGGGGAGGGAGAATCCAGGCCCCCACCTGGGGGCTTCCACTTGCCCCCTTCCGGGCGCGGGAGCGGCGACCTTCGCGGCCCAGCGGGGGCGTTAGCCCCCGAGGCGCCGGCCGGGGCGCGGGCGCGGTCTGAGCCTGCAGGGGCTCTTCTGCTCCGGCTGCGAAAGCAGCTCAGGGCTTTCACCGTCCGGCTCCGGCGCTGAGCCCACCCGGGCCTGCTCTCCGCCGCCCCGGAGGGCGCCTTCGCCCTCCGCCCCTCCCGGGCCTGTCCTCTCCCCTCCCCTCCGCCCTCGTCCTCCCCTCCCCCCTGCTCCGTCCCCACCCCGGTCCCGCCACCCCTCCCCCGGCCCTCCCCGAGGCCCGCCCCCTGCCCCCTCCCCTCCCGGGCCCGCGCCCTCCCCTCCCCTCGTTGGGCCGCCTCCCTCAGCCCGCGCCCCCGGGACACCCGGCCAGGCGGGAGCCGCAGCCCCTACCCGCGGTGGGCGGCGGTCAGGAGCTTCAGGCAGGTCAGGTCCCCGCCGACCGCGGCGGGTGCAGCGGCAAGGCCCTCCAGGGTCTCCAGCGTGGCCGCGTGGCCCCGCGGAGCAGCCACTCCACCAGCGCCGGGTGTCCGAAGCGGGCGGCCAGGTGCAGCGGGGAGACGCCCGACGCATCCTGGTCCTACGGAGGAGGCGCAGGCGGCCGGTGAGCGGGCGGCGGGCCGACAGGGGCCTGCCGGGCAGCCGCCTGGGACCGCACCGCGCGGGCCCGCCCGAGAGCTCCCACCCCTCCAACCCGGCTCCAGCGCGGGGTGCGGAGGGGTCTCCTGGACTGAGCCAGGCCACCGGCTCGCGGTCAGCAGCAGGGCTGGGACCAGTCAGGGCTTTTGGGTCCAAACCCCTGATCCTGCGCTCGCGAGCGCCCTCCAGGCTGCAGTCCCGCCCTTCCCACTCTCTGCACTGGCTCAGCTTGCTCGCCCAGGGCTGGCGGCCCGTCCAGGGGTGGTCCCGGGGCCTCTGCCCCGCCCCTTACTCAGCGCCCACCCCCGCCCCGAGTCCTTTGCTGGGGCGCTTTCCACCGCGGGCGTCCGCACACCTGGGTGTTCTCCCAGCCCTGCTCCCGCCCTCGGGGGCTGTGGGAAGAGCCGCTCAGGATGGTGGGGCTGCGGCTGTTGGACACTCAGGCTGTGTGACACATGGGTCTTCCCTCTCCCGGGACCCAGCACTTCTCTGGGCTCCGGGAGGACTTCCTCTCTCCATCAGAGCTTGCTTGCCCACACCCACTGGGCCGGCAGGAGAGGGAGAGGCGGGCAGGAGAAATGTCTGCGGGGAGACCATTACTGAGCCCCGGAGCCCCCACCGGGGTCCCCCAGCATCCGGGTGGGCCAGCACCTCCTGAGCCCCAGTGCCTACTAGGATGCTGTTTGCTCGGACCCTTTGGAAGAAGGCCCCAAGATCAGGCTTGATAAGAAGGAGACCCAGGAGACCCCCATTGGCAAGGCCAGGTGCTCTTAGGGTGAGGGTGTTGAGTGAAAGGACGAGAGGGGCTGCTCTGTGCTGGGCCTTGGGGAACACCAGATGGTTCAGGGGGTGTTCGTGGCTTCCGAGGGCTTTGTGTGGGGCTGGGGAGGGCATGGGGTGGAGACAGGCCACTGTGTGTGCCTTGGGAGTTATGTGGCCACCCCCCCCATCCCGGTGGACGCGGCCCACACCCTGCAGCCGCCGCTTGCTGCGCCCGCTCACCTGCAGCCCGCAGCCGCCGTGGCGCACCAGCCAGCACAGCTCGGCCAGGCCGCCGGTGGCTGCGGCGTCGTGCGCGGGGCTGGCCCCCGTTAGGGCCCCGCTGGTTGCCGGGCAGCTTGGCCCGCTGCACCAGGAACTTCACGCAGGCCAGGTGGCCGGCCCGGGCGGCGTGGTGCACCAGGCCAGCCCCGAGGGCGTCGGTGACACGGGGCCCAGGGCGCCCGCCTCCAGCAGCTGCTCCAGGGTGTCCAGGTCCCCGTCCTTGGCGGCCGCGAGTGCCTGCTGCTCCTCCATCCTCCACCCCCGGCCGCTCGGCCAGCTCTCCGAGGCTCATGCAGGCCCGGGCTTCCTGTTTCAGGATGGGACGCAGCTCGCAGCTCCGGTTACCCGATAAGCATGCACAGGGCAGATGGGAGGCGGCGGGGGTGGGAGGGGTCAGGCCTTGGGGACCGGGCCTTGCAGCCCTGCCCCAGCCGCTCCTGGGAAACCCAGAACAGGGGAAGGGCCCACATCAGGCTCTGGGTAGGAGGTGGAAACTGCCCTGTGGCTGGACCATGCCTCCCCCCAAGTGGATCGAGGGCTGGGACGGACTTCCCACATCGAGTGGGTATTCACAGTTTGTGTCCTTTCCAGGAAGCAGTCAGCTCCCGAGAGTCTGCTTCCTCCGGATGGGGGACAGCCTCCGAGGGCCGTGGTGGGCTGTGCAGAGGCCGCCTGGGAGACCCTCCTCCTGGGAGGGCAGACCCATACAAGCAAAGCCCTTTCTGGGCATCTTACACCAGGTGCTGTAGTCTAAGCCTTTGGACTGTGTCACCCATGGGCACCTGGGCCCACTGCCCCCCTGGGAGCGCTTTCCTGGAGCCTGGCCTCGGCTGGCACTGGGGGCTCCATGCACCTCTGGGCGGCAGTGGCTCTGCAGACGAGTGATGGGCACAGGGCCTGACACCGGACAGGAAGGCCTCTGAGAGGAGGGTGAGGGAGGGTCTCAGGTCCCCTCCCCAGCCCACCCTCCGCCACAGGGACCGGAGTTCATGGTCCCAAGCTCATTTTTCAGAGCTGCCCAGAGTCTTTTCCCAGGCTGTTATCTGCAGTGGGGCTGGACACCCACAGTGCTTGCTGGTGAACTCGGGCGCCCCAGCCTCTGCCTGGAGCCCACTGGATGCTCACTCATGTCAGGGAGCTGCTTTGTGGGGCTCCCACAGATACAGTCTCAAGCTGAAGTCCTGGAGATCATGTGGGATTATTCTGTGACCCCACCCCCACAGCAGGCACAGACTCCTGGTGCCCCCAACAAAGCGGAAACTAGAAAAACCACACAATGTCCAAAACAAGATCGGCATCTTTTATTAGTTCATCTCATTTCTGACAGTTGTTTCCTCAGTGTCATCATGAAGTTCTCTGCCCTTTTCAATCATACATTAAATGTGTTGTTTAATTAAAAAAATTACTCCTATGTAAATGTCTCTATAGACGACATTTGACGTGAATCAGACACCACAGGGCATCTGTGGGGATCCGAGAATCCTCCCAAATACACCTGGGAGGGAAGGGGCATGAGGGATGGAGGCTTGCCCGCCCTGGGGACGACCCAACCACAGGGTGCCCGCGGCTGACACAGGAGCCGAAACCCTGAGCGCGAGATCAGAGGGAAGGGGCGGCAGGGACCCGGGCGGTAGGGAGGCGCCCAATGGCCGAAGGCCAAGGGACCGGCAGGTTACCAGGGGGATGGGCAGGGCAGGAAGCGCTGGGTGCCCCATGGGGAGGGGGCCTGATCCCAGCAGCCCCCACCTCTGGAAAGGCTTTGAGGAGGGTCCAGGGGTGAGGCGACACACTGTCCTCTCTGCAGACAAGTGTGGGGAGGCCAGGACGGCCCCTGAAAATCATGCTTCCTATGTTCATGGTAGCAGCTGGTGATAAATGCTAGGATTTTATCTTTCAGATAAAAATGCCACCTTCCAGGAAGGGGGTGCCCGTGACAAGCTCGCCCTTCTTTCCAGAGGGGAGCAGGCAGGTGGCCATGGCGTTTCCCCTTCCTCGGGTGCCGCAGGGCGGCGGTGGTGATGGCGCCGGGCCCTCAGCACAGGGAGGGGGCTCTCGTGGGGCACTAGGCCTGGCCCTCCAGCCGGGCCACCGCCTGCTTCAGGTCCTGCACGACGAGGTCCACCTCAGCCCGGGTGCTGCTGCGGCCCACGCTCAGCCGGATGGCGTTCCTGGCCACGTCAACAGGGATGCCGCAGCTCAGCAGCACTGGGGACGGCCTGCGGGCGGGAGCCAGTCAGCCCGTTGGGACTCAGCTCTCCATGCTGCCGGGGCGGTGGGGCAGGGGGAGGTGGTGTCCCCGTGGAGACAGCCACAGGCCCCTCCCGGCAGAGGCCTCCCATCCCCGTGGAGTTTAATGGGCTCAGTTCTCAGAGGGGCCGCGCATCCACTGCTGAGGCTGGGGGCTGGCCTGCTGCACCGCGGAGGCTGCGGCCCCTGGTCAGTGGTGTGTGGTCTCCCACAACCCCATCCTCCCTCGGGAGTGAGGGCCCCTGCTTGTCAGGACCCCCAGCCCTGCTCTCTCCAGAGCACAGGCTGCCTCGTCCAGCTCCCCTCCCACCTGCAGGCCCCCCTTCCCTCCCCTACCTCCTCCGGCAAGAAAGCAGACCCCTTTCCCTTCCCTCCCCACCAGGCTGCTCCCAGGGCCTGAGCCCCCCACAGCGGCCCCTCCTGTCTCTGCCTCCTCCTGGCAGGGGGAGCGATCAGAGCTCAAATCTGGGCCTCCAGCCCGCCCCCTGCCCCATGCTGAGATACTGCCCCATTTCCAGGGTCAGCCCCAGCTCCCCCAGCCCTCTGGAGCGCCTGCAATGCCCCCTTACCCCGGTCCCTGCCAGGCCTCAGAGCTCTGCGGTGCCTGGCACAGGGACACGCCCCAGATGCTAAGGCCACGCCGTGCGGAGTACTCACCGGTCCCCGAGGTCCGAGTGGCAGGCAGCCCCCACGCTGGCCAGCAGCGTCCGGCACTGAGCTAGCAGCGCACGGCCTGGGAGACAGAGCGCAGGCTGCTGAAGGCAGGCCGGGCGGCGCCGCTTCTCTTCCCTGCTGCCACCTGGCAAGTCCCAGGGCACAGGGCCCTCTGGCCGCGGGGTGGGAGGACACTGCGGGACCCGGGAGTGCCGCCTCCTGCCGCCTGCTCCTCCTGAAACCAGGCTCAAGGGCGCGGCACCCTGATGAGGCTGGCATCCTGACCCGCCGCCTGCTGAGTGCTGTGTTGGCCTGGTAAGAACGTCCATCCTGATGTCTCTGTGTGTTAATAGTGGAGACACAGGGAGCTGCCTTTGTTACGCTACCTTTGTTAAGGCTTTCTTAAGCCTTCTTCCTTCAAAAGCATGGAGATTAAAAAAAAAAACAAACCACACTGATGGAATTTCCCAGCAGTCCAGTGGTTAGGACCCCACGCTTTTCCCGCCAGGACCCGAGTTCGATCCCCTGGTTGGGGAACTAAGGTCTCACAATCCACATGGTGTGGCCAAAAAAAACCACACCGATGATGGCTGATTTAATCAGAATGAGGAGCCTGTCTCATTTAAATTAACACAGGCCCTCAGGGAATATGAAGTCTGCCCCAGAAAAGGGGAAAAGTTACTTGAGGAACTCCCTCCCGCAGCCTCCTTTCCAGAGAGGACACGTTCAGTCCAGTGACGGCCGCCCCAGGGCCCCTGCAAGGCCCAAACATGCTGCCCGTTCCCCAGAGAGACCCAGGAGACCCTCGACCTGAGCTGCAGTTTGGTGTTCTCCAGGCCCCTGGAGTCCCATCCCAGACAGATGGGATGCTCTGCGCCCCTGGACTCCAGCCTCAGGGCTCGGGCATCTGGGAGACAGTCATCTGAACCCCCAACCTGAGCCCCAGGGTTTCCGCCCGGGAGGCAGCGATGGCTGGAGCCGAGGAGGCCCACACACCTGCGCCAGCCCCACCCCCAGCCAGGGTTCAGCAGCTCGCCCGCCTTCCCTCACCCTCTCACAGCGTTCTGTAAAAACTGCAGCAGAGCTGGGCCCAGCAGCCTAACCTTTGGCTCACCTGACCTTCCCTTCCACCTTTGGCGTGGGCCCCTGGGGGTGCTGAGCGCCTCTGGTCTGTGGTCTCAGTGCCCCGAGCCGGTCAGCAGCTGTGATCAGAGCCCCTCGGACAGCGCCCGGTGGGGCCGATCCTGCCCTCAGCCCCCCGACCAGCCCCCCGACGGCCTGAGCTGGGCCCAGCGCCACCCAGCCTGCCCCCTCCTCACCTTGGAGCTGGGGTCCCCGGATGGAGAAGTTACAGGTGTTGGGGAGCCGCCAGCGCCTGGAAACTGGCTGTTCAGACGGATTCTCCCACCAAATTCAGCCTGAAAACGTACAAAACGTGCCACGTCTTTGAAGCCCCACCCTCCCAACTGTTTGAACTTCAGACTTTCTGAAAAACAAAGCCTCACCCTCGACACACAGAATGATTGTTTTTCTTGTTGTTTAGTAGCTAAGTCCTCTCTGACTCTGTGGGACCCCATCGACTGTAGCCCACCAGGCTCCTCTGTCCCTGGGATTCTCCAGGCAAGGATACTGGAGTGGGTTGCCATTTCCTTCTCCAGGAGGTCTTCCCGACCTGGGGATGAAACCCACGTCTCCCTGCACTGACAGGTGGGTTCTTTACCACAGAGCCCCTGGAAGCCCCACAGAATTATTTTATCCATAAGTCTCTCCTTGTAATACTCAGAGAGACTGAGTGTGAAAGGCAAGGTAAATTAGAAGAGAAAGATTCTGAGCACACTTGGATCTTCGCGGGAGCATCAGGTGTCTTGTCCCTGGTATGTTTTGGTCCCGTCTGCGCCCCTGGGGGTCCAGGCTCCGGGCGTGGGCACTCACCGCCAGCCTCTCCTCCAGGTAGTCGCGCACGCCCCGCATGTGGGCCTCATAGGCCTCACAGTTCTCTGCCACCAGCTCGGCCGCCTGTGGACACAGGAGGATGTGGGGTGATGACGGGGGCGGGGGGTGGGGGCAGACAGCAGTGGAGGCGCTGCTTCCCGGGGGGCAGAGGCGCCACCGCCTCCGACTGCTCCTCCTCGGACCTCACGGCCACGTGCCATGTGGCGACTGCCTGCCCTCACTTGTCGACTGGCATCTGGCAGCTGTCAGGCTTCCTGATGCCCGGGGCCCTGTGGGGTCCCCAGTCGGTAACTGGGGCTCTCCCAGTCCACTCTAGAGACAGATGGACAGGGCGGAGGAAGAGGCGGCTGTGTCTGCCCTCAGGTGGGTGCTGTGAAGAGAGTGCAGAGCCTGGGGAAGGGGCGCTCCGGGCGGAGGCCCGAGGAGGGAACGGGCGTGAGCGGGAGGATGGTGCCCGGAGGCCTCAAGCGACGGCGGGCTCTGAGCCGAAACCTGGATGCTGGAGCTGAGTCTGAGCCGCCTGACCTGTGTGTTCACAGCTGGGTACTGTGTGGAGCAGGCGTGAGGCGTCCACGCAAAAGGGTGGGGGTGACCTGGCCTGGACTCGGGGAGACTATGGACAAGGGGGCAGGTCTTCATCTGTGGCGGAGGCTGGACAGATGGGACTGGCTGCCACGTCAGGTGCTGGGGATGAGGACGGGGAGGACCAAGGGTGCCTCCTGGGTTTCTCAGCAAGAGCCTGAGTGGCAGGGGGCACCCTGAGGAGAGAGAGCAGGACACGTTGAGGGACGAGGAAGCTGGTGGGGACCTTGGTCTCCCGGAGGTCAGGGTCTGTGGAAGACCAGGAGCCGAGGCCAGCGCCAGAGCCCCAGGGTAGGGGGCATGAGCACCAGGCCAGGAGAGGAGGTTGACCGGACAGGAAGCAGAGAAGGCGCCTGGCCGGGCGGGGGGCGAAGACCTGGCCCCACATCTTCTGGAAGTCACAGGGCAACGGGGCCCTCTCTCTGAGGCTTCAGGGGGAGCAGAGAACGAGCAGACCAGGCCTCAGGAGCTGGGGGTGCGTGCAGGCCACCTCCACGGGGCGGAGGACACAGGAAGGGGGGGCGGGGATGGGGGGGTGGGAAGGGGGGACAGCAGGAGGGGCCTGCCTTCAGGCGCGCGGGAAGGGCGGAGAGCGCCAGGAGGCCTGGAGTTGGCCTTGGTGGCTGAGGACACTCACACCTCCCAGGGAAGGCGAGCAGTGTTGGGGGAGGGTCCAGGCTGGGCGAGGGGGTGACGATGGTGGGCCCCCTGCCCCAAGTGACGGCAGGGTCAGAGGGTGCTGCGTGCGGCCAGGGAGGGGCACAGCTGCTGCTGGGCCGCCGCCTGGTCCTCGGAAGGAGCCTCCTTAAGAGGCTGCACTGTGCCCTCATCTTCACAGGAGGGGCAGCCAGGCTCAGGCCAGGGGTGGGGGTGGAGGGGGCGAGGTGTGTGTGTGGGGGTGGGGGGTGGGGGGGGTGTGCGAGCTGCAGGAATGGGCAGGAGCAAACCTGCGAGAATGATGTCGCTGTTTCTTATGTTAGAAGACTCGAAAGAGAGTCTGTTCCTTTCAAATGCTGGGCACGTGAAACTCACTCCACGGATCCTAAAAAAGTATGTCTCCAGGTTGATAAATAAAATTCGAGGTTTCCTTATTGATACATTGGCCCATTTACTGGGGTCACGAATGTGCCCTTCTCTGAAGCCCAGGCCGCCTACTGGAGTGGCTGGGAAACTGCTGTGAGCCCACAGAACGTGCCCGCTGGTCTGCCCTGGCCCTGCACAGAGACGGAGGTCTGGGAGTCTCCCGAGTCGCCGTGGCAGGAGGGGGGCTGCTGTTATTCTAATTTTGGCCTTGGACTCTCTGGTTCCCGGGATGCCGAGCTCCCAAGTCCGAGGAGTTTCCTGGATGACAGGAGTGCCTCCTGCTCTATGAGGTGATTCTGGGTGGGCTTCTAGGTGGGGGCTGGTCATGGAACCAGGATTAGAAGCGTGGGGTTTTCAGTGCCCCGGCCCCACCTCCAGAGATCGGAGAGGGGCTGAGACGGAGTTAATGACTGCGTGAAGCCTCCACTAAAACCCCGGGAGGATGGCTTCAGAGAGCTTCCAGGCTGCTGAGCACAGAGGGTGCTGGCGGGGGAGGGGGTGTGCTGCCAAGGGCATGGACGCCCTTTCCACATCCTGCCCTTCTGGGTGTCCACCTGCGTCCTTTATCACACCCTTCATGATAAGCTGTTCATTGGGGTCAGTGGTCTAGCTCCTCTGAGTTCTGTGAGCTACTCTAGCAGACTCACTGAACTTGAGGAGCGGGGTCGTGGGAACCTCAGATTCACAGCCAGCTGGTCACAAGCACAGGTGACAATTGGTATCTGAAGTTTTCGGGGCTGAGGGGTCTTGTGGGACCGAGCCCTCATCCTGAGGGTGGACAGTGTCAGGATGGAGCTGAATTGCAGGACCCCCGGCTGGTGCCACAGGGTCCGCTCGGTGGGGACCCCGCCCCCACACATGGGGTGAGAGTGAGGAAGAGACACAGGAGGGAGACTGAGGTTCCCCTGCATACTGACGGACAAAGCGAGCTGCATCCGTCCGAGGTCCCCAGGGCTTACCTTCCCAAGGCCGGCAATCATCGGGGTGTTCTCTGTCCTGTAAGAGACAAGGGATTCAGTCCTGTTTCCACGCAGAGTAATTAACCAACACCCTTGGAAGAAATCCCAGCCACATGAAAGTCAGGTGTTGGAGTAAAGACAGTCATGCCATCACCTCTGCTACACGAGGGCAGCTGCCAGCCCCCAGGCCCTCCGGGGTCGTGGCAGATGCGGTGCACTACGGGCAGTCTGCCCTGGCTGTCACTGGCCAGCCACGCGACAGTTCTGTCTGGACCCTTCCCTCCCGCAAGAAACACCCCTCCGGCCGCAGGCCCCAGGAGCCCGTCTCTTCAGTCCCCTGCCAAACCCGGCCAAGCTCCAGGGACTCAGTTCCCACCCAACTCCCTGCAGCCTCTCAGCTGTAATACGGGGTGGATCTATGGTGACTAGAGATTTGGGGTGTTGTGTGTGTGTGTGTACGCATGCGTGCACATGCATGGCTGTGCAGGAAGGGACAGGAGAACCCTGTAAGTGGTTCCCACGTGCTGATCTAACAAACTAAAACTACAACGCTTCACTCCATTTCAGGAAAAACCCAAACAGTGACTTAACTTTCCACTTTGGCTAAATAAAGTTCTCTTAAACGTCTGAGCTGTTTCCTGCCCGCTCACTAACAGCAAGATGAGTGGGCTCGGGTGGGCAGCACAGGCAGTGCAGGACACAAGGTCCCGCTGGCCTTGCCTGGACAAGCTTCCTGGTCAGGTCTGTCCCCGAGACGGGCTGGGACATCTGGGGGGCGGGGCGGGCTGGACTGGGAAGAGCCAGGGGCTCTGGGGTCCGGGACCGTGCGACCTCTAATGTCAGTTCGCCTGTAGGATGACAGGGTCGGACCTCACAATCGCTCAAGGTCTGTGACCTGGGAGGAGCCCACCCCGCCCCTGCCCCACCCCAGCCCTCCACCCCCACCCAGAGCCATGCAAACCTGCTCCCACACCTGTCCACCCACGGAGCTGCCCTAAGACTCTGGCACAGCTGCTGTTCCGCCTCTTCTCCCTCCCCACCTTTTTCCTAGTATTTGTTTATTTGGCTGCGTCAGATCTTACTTGTGGCACGTTGGATCTTTGTCAGGGCGCACACTGAGTTGTGGTGCACAGGCTTACCCGCCCTGTGGCATGTGAGATCTCAGTGCCTGACCAGGGATCGAACCCATGTTCCTCACATTGCGAGGTGGAGCCTTAACCACTGGACCACCAGGGATGTCCTTCTCCCTTCCCCCTCTCCCTCCTTTCTCTTTCAATTAGTCTTTTTATTTTGAGAGAACATAGATTCACATGTCGCTGGAAGAAACAGCACAGAGGCACTCTGTGTATCCTGAACTCAGTTTCTAGCACCGCAGGCCAGAGGCCCAGCCTGGACACTGGCCAGACACAGACACGGCCACCGCCGCAAAGGCCCTTCTGCAGCCCCTCTGTAACCACGCCCACTCTTCATCACCCATACCCTCAGCCCCGTTCCCTCCTTAACCCCGGAGGACGTTTCAAATTTTGTCATGTAAGTGATGTCACGGAGTTCATAACTTGGAGGGCTTGGCTGTTTGCATTCGCCAAAATCCTCCAGAGGCACCTCCGGGCTGTTGTGTGCGTCCGTGGTTCCTCCCTCCCTCATCCCTGACAGGATTCCACAGCACACACGCGCCCCTGCTTGTTTAACTGCTCGCTTGTTAAAGGGCAGCCGGGTGGCTTGCAGCTCGTGGCTGTGATGAATAAAGCCGCTAAACACTTCTGGGCACAGGTTTTGCTTGTGAGCACGAGTCTCCATTTCTCTGGGATCAGTGTCCAGGGATGAAACGCCCCGGCTGTAGAGTAGTTGCCTATTTAGTTTTTTGTTTATGTATTCTAGGTACCAGCCCTTTGGCGGATCTGTCATTTGAAACGTTATTTCCTAATGTGCAGCTTGTCTTTTTATCCTTTTAACAAAGCCTTCTTCAGGGCAAAAGTTTAGATGAAGTTCATCAACTTTCCCTTTTAGGATGCTGTGGTGTCGAGTCTAACGCCTCTTTGCTTAGCTCTAGGTTCTGAAGATTTTCTCCTAAAATTTTTACGGTTTTATGTTCTACATTTCAGTTCATGCTCTATTTTCAGTTACATTCTATAAGGTGTGAGGCTTGGGCTGATGTCTGACTTACCTGTGGATGTCTAAGCATTCTAGCACCGAACGCTGAAAGCCACCTCACATTAGGGAATTACAGTAGCTTATAGTTTTTGATGAAGTAGCCCACTCTTCACATCAAATTCATGCATGCGAGGTTCTTTGCAGCATTCCGTTATTCTTTTGATAATAAAAAGAATTTTATTCTGTGGGCTCTTCTAGGGCCCACAGTGATATCTTGTTTCATTCTTGATAATGGCAGTTTGTTTCTTCTCTCTTTTTTAGGTCAGTCTTGCTAAACGTTTGTCAATTTTATCCATGTTTTCAAAGAGCCAGATCTTCAATTCTCTGATTTTTAAAAGTGATTTTTGTTCATAACCCCACTGGGCGCTGCTCACATCTTTCTCACTGAATTCTTCCTGTTTGCTTTAGGGTAATTTGCTCTGTGCTTTCTCGGTGCTGCGGATGGGAGCTCACTGATCGGAGGCGCCCGTGTCTAAAGCGCCTTCGGTGCTATAGGTCTCCTCTCAGCCATCCTTTAACGGTGTCTCACGGATTTTGGTAAGTGTATTTCCATTCATTTCAGTAATCTGCCCCACGGATTACTCATAAGCAGGTTGTTTCTAAGTGTTTGGAGCTTTTCTTATTATCTTCCTGTTATTGATTTCTAGTTTGATTCCACTGTGGTTAAGGAAAACACTCTGTGTAATTTCAGTGCCTTAAATGTGCTGAGGTTTGTTTGATGGTACAGAATATGACTTATCTTAGTGTATATTCCGTGGCACTTGAAAAGAATGGGTGTCTTACTGGTGTTGGGTGGAAAGTTCCAAATACGTTGATTAGCTCCTGCTGATAGCAGTGCTGCTGAGTTTCTCTGTATCCTGGCCAGTTTTTGGTCGTTCTCTCCATTGTTGAGGGATGGGTGTTGAAGTGTCCACCTGTACTCATGGATTTGTCTTCTCCTTTCGGTTCAGGCTGTTTCCTCACACATTTTGAAGCTGTACTGTTTAGCGCATCCACGTTACGGACGCCATGTCTCCTTGGTGAACTGACTCTATTCCTTTCACCCTCTGGTAATTTCCTTTGCTCTGGAGTCTCCTTTAGCTAATGCTATGTGGACAGGCCTGCTTTCCTTAGATTAAGATATGCGTGATACACTTTCCCCCAACCTGCTATATTTGAAGTGAGTTTCTTAGAGACAGCATATGGTTAGATCAGTTTTCAGAAACTGGTGTCTCTGCCGCTCTCTGCCTTTTAATGGATACATTTATTCCACTTACATTTAAGGTAATAGTTGGTGTTCAGACTCAGTCTGCCATTTATTTTTTGGTTTGTTCTATTTTTTTCTGTTTCCTTTTTCCTATTTTTCTGTGAGTTACTTAAACAGTTTTCAGAAGTTCAATTAAAGAATAGAAAATGTACCTCTTTATACATCTGTTATTCTTCTCCACTCATAAAACAATCATCGTAAATATTTTTTCCACTTACATTAAAAAAAAATTATTTTTTTTGGCTGCGCTGGGTCTCTGTTGCTGCACAGGGGCTCTTCTCCAGCTGCAGCGAGCAGGGCTGCGCTCTGCCACAGCGCTCAGGCTCCTCACTGGGATGGTGTCTCTGCAGCGAGCAGGGCCTGGCGCTCTGCCGCAGCGCTCGGGCTCCTCACTGGGACGGTTTCTCTTGCTGTGGAGCAGGCGCTTGGGCTCTCACTGGGACGGTGTCTCGGCAGCGAGCAGGGCCTGCGCTCTGCCGCAGCGCCGGGCTCCTCACTGGGACGGTTTCTCTTGCTGTGGAGCAGGCGCTTGGGCTCCTCACTGGGACGGTGTCTGGGCAGCGAGCAGGGGCTGTGCTCTGCTGCAGCGCTTGGGCTCCTCACTGGGACGGTGTCTCTTGCTGTGGAGCAGGGCTCTAGGGTGTGTGTGTTTCAGTAGCTGCAACACGCAGGCTCAGGAGTTGTGGCGCATGGGGTTAGTTGCCCCACAGCATGGGGGATCTCCTTGATCAGGGATCAAACCCATGTCCCTGCATTGGCGGGTGGATTCTTAACCACTGGACCACAGTGCTATGATTTTTGCTTAGGCCATCAAACGTAATTTAGAAAACTCAAGAGGAGAAGGAAAGTCTATTTTATTTACCTATATTCTTGCTTATCAAGCTCTTTTCTGTCTGCTATTCTAAGTTTCCTTCTTTTACTGTTTCCTTTCTGTGTAAGGAACTTTTTAGCCGCTTTTAGCATTTAGGTTTTCTGGTGACAAATTCTGTTACTTTTCTCTTTCATCTGAAAACATCTTGATTCCTTCTTTGTTCCTGAAGGATATTTCTGCTGGATGACATGACTGTGATTGACAGGCCTTTTCTTGGAGCACTTGGAAAATTTTGCCTTACTTCCTTGGGCCTCTGCGGTTTCTGATGAGTAATTCACTGTCATTTCCATTATTTTTCCCTATAGGTAAGGAGTTGTTTATCTTTTCCTCTGGCTGTATGGAGGATTTTTCCTTTGTCTTGCATTTATGGAAGTTTATTTTTTGTGTTTTAGATTTGTTTTGCTTTACCCTGGTTGGGTTTTATTCAGCTTCTTGAATCTCTGAATTTGTCTCTTTCCAAATTTGTCTCTTTGCCAAGTTCTTTTTCCCTCCCATCCTCCTTCTCCTCGCCCTCTCGGATCTCAGTAAAATGTTAGATCTTCTATTGGTCCCACAGGTCTCTGAGGCTCTGCTCAATTTTTTCCAGTCTACTTCCTCTCTGTTTTTTATATTGTTAATTCTGTTCTTTACGTTCACTGAGTCTTTTCTTCTGTTGCCCCTATTCGAGCCTGTCCGTGGCCTTTTACTTTGGTTGTTGAAATCGTTTGTCCTAAAATTTCAGTTCAGCTCTTCTTCTTCTTTGCTGACTCTTCTGTTTCAGGTGTGCTCATAACTGGTCATTAACGCATTCTATTGTTTCTGCCTTAAGCCTCTTGTCCGACGATGCGAACATCTCTGTTGCTTCAGTGTCAGCATCGATTGAGTTTCTTTGCTTTGGTTTAAGATCTTTCTGGTTCTCAGTACGATGAGCAATTTTAACTGAAACCTGAATGTCTGTATGTTATTTTATGATTCTTGATGTTTGTTTACCCTTCTGCCGTAGTTGGCATTTTCTGACCCTGCTTATCACTGCCAGGCAGGGGCAGACGTCCAGGCTCCCGGCTGAGTCCGGGTCAACACCCGAGGGAGCAGGCGCCTTGCCGGTGAGGGGTGTGGGCTGAGGCCCAGGGTCCCCACGGGGTCCCCGCTGACCCCCGTGGTGGGGGCGCATTCCTGTGGTGGGGCAGATGCCCTGGCTCCTCACTGGGCCCTGTCTGGCACTGGAGGGTGTGGGCTCCTGTCACAGTGTGTGTGGGCCGAAGTCTGGGCCCCCTGGCACCTCCATGGTGCAGGTGTGGGTGGAGGCAGGTGCCCATGGTGATGGCTGGAGGACAGCACGCTTTGTCTAGAAGCCCTCCGTCTTGCTAGGGTGTCCTTTCCTTGCCCCTAGCTGGAGAGCGGGCTCGTTGGGCTTTCTTTATCAGCCCTTATTGGTGTTTCTGAGTCGCTGGCTTCTTCCACTCTAGTTCTGGATTAAAGGAGGCAAAAGAAACACCAGGGACCCAGCGCATGTCTGGTCTCTCCCTCTTGTTATCACATTTTTGACAACACGTGTGGTGCTAGCCCCTCCCCGTCTTGAGGACACAGGAGCTTTTGGAGAGGAAGCCAGATGCTCCCCGATGCCCTGCGCACCCCCACAGTCAGGGGAACAGCACATCTCAGCCGGCGCTGCGGTGGGGTGCAGCGGCCCCTCTACTGTCGGCCGGGCCCAAATAACAGAAGGAACTTGATGCACTGAAGCAGCCACAAGACAGATTCCTTCATCTGCTTTGAGCTCTCTCCAGCAAGATGGCATGTGCATGGGTCCCAAGTGCAGAGTCAGCCAGTGGAGCCATGTCAGGTCAGCAGAGGCTCTATCACAGTGCTTCCAGGAGGTGGAAGGCCCACTGCCCTACACACGCACGGCGCAGCCAGTGGTCAGACAGCTCGCTCACCTCCTGCCTTACCCCTGGCCTGAAGTTCCGCCTCCTGTCTGCCTCCAAACAGCATCGGGTACAGAGGGGTGTGCTCACCAAGCCCTCGGACATAGAGCGCTCCAATCCTGGGGCCGTAGAACTGAAAGGAAAAGTCAGTCACTCATCCAACAAGAACCTCCGGGGACCTTCTCCTGCACGTGCTGGGAGGGACACGGAGATGCTCTGTAACGTGAGGGCCCTGCTTTCTATGGTCTCGTGGCTGGGACCCGTCCAGACACGGGTGCAGGGCAGGTGCTAGGCGCTGGGCCCCGGCTCAGGGGCAGAGGGCACCTGCCTGCCACAGAGGAGACTGACGGATGGGCTGGAGCCAGAGGTGGCCGAGGGCTATCCTGTGGGCGGCTCCCGCTCTCACCGCCTCATTAGGGAGAAGTTTTACCTGCCAGCCTGTCAGGTGGGCACACTCACTCCCTTGGGAACCAGCTGGGAAGAAAGTACTAAAAATACCCCCAGTTCTCTTGGCTGCTGGAGAGAGAACACAAGAGCTTCAGAAGGGTCCTCACTGCTAACTATTAGTATTTCCCCCAGCACAGCCTAGAGCTGAGGGTCGCTAAAGCCACACCTTCACTGTCTGAGCTGCCCTGGGAGTCAGGTTAGACAAGCCCTCACTGTTGAGCCCGGAGTCTTCCGTCCTTGGGTGGGGGTGGGGTGGAGAACACCTGCAGCTGCTCAGTCATCCAGCTGTATCCGACTCTGTGCAACCCCATGGACTGCAGCCTGCCCGGCTCCTCTGTCCATGAGATTCTCCGGGCAGGGATATGGAGTGGGCTGCCGTGCCCTCCTCCAGGGGATCTTCCCGACCCAGGGACTGAACCTGCGTCTCTTACGCCTCCTGCGCTGCCAGGCAGGTTCTTTACCACTTGCACCACCTGGGAAGCTGTAGAGAACACTCACTCCCGGGCTAAGCCCACCTGAGACCACCCCCCCATCCCCTCCCTCCTTACCTCCCCACCCCCTTCCTCTACCCCCTCCACAGCCTTGCCTGGCCACAGGGCCACAGTCCACCTGGCACCTCGACCCAGGGCCTTGCTGGGTGGGCACAACGGGCATGCCAGGTGAGGGAGGGTGAGTGGTACCCTGGGATCTGCTCAGCGGTGAGCCTCATGGCTGTTGAGGAGCCCCTGCGGGGAGGGCAGGGGGCAGGCAGACGAACCTTGTGCCCCACGATGGTCAGGAAGTCCACGCCCAGGTCCCGCACGTCCACACGCCGCTTCCCCAGGGCCTGGGCGGCGTCCGTGTGCACGAGCACCCCTGGCAGCCCCCTGCCGCCCGCCTCCTGGTTCAGGGCTCGGACTCGCCGGCTGATCTCAGGCAC
This sequence comes from Nanger dama, assembly GCA_917880005.1. Classification (NCBI taxonomy): domain Eukaryota; kingdom Metazoa; phylum Chordata; class Mammalia; order Artiodactyla; family Bovidae; genus Nanger; species Nanger dama. The sequence goes on along the minus strand of CAKJTW010000363.1, from coordinate 37,735 downwards.
CGGCTGGAGAGGGGAGAGTAGACAGCGGGCGGGTCACTCTGATTCCACGGAGACGGAGTCAAAGAAACGAGGAGCCATGAGCGAGGGTGCGGCAGAAGTTCCCAGACTAAAGAACAGAGGAAAAGGGGAGCCTAGGCCGGAAGCCTGCGTCCCTATCAGTCTCCCCAGGAGGACAGCGACTCACCATGACGACGCCCGTCTCGTTGTTGGCTAGCATGATGGTCACCAGGCATGTGGCCGGGCGGATGGCCGCCAGGATGTCCTCAGCCTCCACCTGCCCATTCACCTTGGACACGGGGACGAAGGTGACCTCTGAGGAGTAAGACACAAATGTGAGGTCAGCCCAACAAGGCCTCCTCTCTGGAACGGGACACAGTGAAAAAGCAATTTACTGTGAAGGGTCAGAAGACTGAAGGAGTATGAGCCACTCTGCCACCAGGCCCACAGAGAGTGGCTTGCAGGCTTCACCAATGAGCCTCAGTGGTTGGGGTCTCTCTGGGGGACCCTCTGTTCTCCGCTGAGGGCCCTGTGAGCAGCTGAGACACTTTAGTTCACAAGAGCATCTTGAGGTGCCAGCGACGTGACCTTCACTCACTCGGCACTGACCCAGCCATCCTTAAGCCCCTCCTGTACCCGGCACTGCCCCGGCGCTTAGACCCCTGCTACTGCAGGTGGAAGACAGGCAGGGTGACTAAGCCCAGGTTTCTGGTGCAAAATGCTGAAGACGACACACCCGCTTTCCCTCAAGATCCTACTGAAACGAGAGAACAGATATATTTCTCAACATGGGCAGCACCTTGCAGACGAGGAATTCTGAGCCATGCCCAGAATACAGAGATGGTGGCATAAGGTTAATGCCAAGAGGGAAACCCACCCAGGTTGCAGACAGGTGAAAACTAACTCCACAAAGAGTAGGAAGGGACCCAGATGTCAGCTGAGTTGAGGGTGCACACGCGGAGAGCGGGGTGGGGGTGGGGCGCCAAATGCGGAGGCAGGCAGAGCACCAGGTTCTGACACCCGAGGACCCCACCCCACACCCACAAGTGGGCGGCAGAGGCGCTGGCCTGGCCAGCAGGCCCAGGCGGGCTCCCGGAGTGGGGGTGGGAGGGGCGCGGGGGGCAGCAAAAGACGGCTGCTGCTGGTGCCTCCACTGTGGGACTCAGAGGGGAGCGAGGCAAAGGCTACTCCAGCCAGGAGTTCTGTCTCTTTATTACGAACATGAACAGCCACTCTTCATCTTCAGTCCTCAGGGAGATGCAGATTAAAACCCACCCATTAGCGCCACCTGATGCCTGCTAGGATGGCTGTAATAAAAAACACTGACAGCAGACAAATGTTGGCAAGGACCTGGAGAAATCGGAAGCCCACCCCAACGCCAGGCACCAGCGGTGGGAATGTAAAATGGGGCAACTCCTGTGGAATACAAAGGTTAGGGTTAAACAAGTAGAGCCTTCGAAAGGTGAAACACAGAATTACCACGTGACCCAGCAGCTCCACTCCTGGTAGATACTCGAGAGAAACAAAAATACACATCCAGACAAACACTTCTACACAAAAGCTCCCAATGGCATTATTCATAATATTAATACCAAATGTTCATCAGTGATGAACAGATAAAATGTGAGTATCATTCAGCCATAAAAAGGGATGAAATATTGGCACAGGCTACGATGCAGATGAACCTGGAAGACACGGTGCTATGTGAGAGAAGCCAATGACAAAGCCCACGTATCCGATGATCCCCTTCACACGACTGTCAGAACGGGCCAGCTTGCCCAGGGGCGAGAGAAACCGCTACAGCCCCAGGCAACGAGGGCAATGTGGGAGCGTGAAAGGCCATCGTAACTGGTCGTGGTGATGGCCACACAACTCTGAATGCACTTTAAAGAGACTGCAATGCACACCTCAAATGGGCTCAGGGTATAGTATGTGAGTTCCGTCTCCATAAAGCGGACAGTCACGAAAGCAAACCCACTTGGATAGTGTGGAGGTGGAGGGGTGGGAGACAGGCAAGGTCAAGTCCCCGTTTCACACCAGGGAGTCGACAGACAGGTGCTTGACTGACAAACCGAGAAATGGAGATGATGCTTCTAAGCATGTTAAGTATTCAAGTGGAAGCAGCTAAAATGATAATGCCGAGTGGGAGAAAGTATTGAAGGCAAACTTGAGGGCGGCTGCCTCAGGACTAGGGCTGTCGGGGAAGAACCTCTGCTCTTCCTTGAAGGCTTTCTGCAGATCTTTACATTATTTCTATCCCTTCGTGTCTATACTTTGTAAAAACTTGTGTAATTTTAAACGAGGTAGCATGTAACAGTAACTAATAACCATGTATTACATTGCCTTTCCCTGTACAAGTGCCACAGGGATGAAAAGGAACTACAGTCTAAACACGAAAGTCAGACCTGACTTGTTTTAGTTAAAGTGGTCCACTCAGGAAAGATCACAAAGAGAAAACCTTACCAGTAGTTGAACAGGAAAACAGTGAAACAGAAAAACCAGTAACAAGGCTCACAGTCAGACCAAGCAGTTCGGTCCCACTCCTTGTTCTTAAGATAAAAACACTTTCCCTGCTTCTCCCTGGGTTCCCAGGCAGATCAGGTAATAAGGTGAATGCTGAACAGAAAAGCACTGTCTTATTCCAAGCAGAGTTCAACCTCAGCTGTTCTGAGAACGATGACTTTTAAAAACTGGTTTTGAAAGACTAGTATTGACACCCTATGTCTTGGGATGCCACATCACAGGAAAAGTGGCGGAAGGACCGGAAGTGACCAGGGCCACGGCCACTGCTGGGCAAGCCCTACCTGCCCTCAGACCCATGGGCGGGGCGCCTCCTGGAGGGCCCGGGACCAGCCCTGCCCCCACCTAGGAGGCCCGAGTCTCCTCTGTGCCGAGAAGGGTTCCCAGCAGGAGTGCACTGGTTCTTGTTTCTGCCACCAGAAGTCATGTCTACTGCGCCCTTTTCCTTTCTACCACAGGGAGGAAGCCAAGATTTAATGATTCAAATCAAAGGACGAAAAGCACAGTTAGCGTTTATTGATGTGCTACTAAATATGCATTTACTTATCGTACTCAAAGGGCTTCCCTGCTGGCTCAGCGGTAAAGAATCTGCCTGCGATGTAGCAGAGGCGCATTTGATCCTTAAGTCAGGAAAATGCCCTGGAGGAGGAAATGGCAGCCCATTCCAGTATTCTTGCCTAGAGAATTCCACAGACAGAGGAATTCTGGTAAGACAGTCCATGGGGTTGCAAAGAGTTGGACACCACCACCAACTACACCATGTAAAGAACGCAGAGTTCATGGTGAGGTGGGCTCTGGATTGAGCAAAATGGTAATTCTTTGCAGGTCTTCAGGTCTTACGAAGCACTGGGAGAGTAAGCAAGTTGGCAATCAGGGAGGTGGTGTGTGTGTGGGTATACACAAGAGTCTATGTATCATTAGATGATAAATGACCTGTTCCACACACTGATTACGGTGGTGTGTATCTGTGTGTGTGTGATCACACACAAGAGTCTATGCACCATTCGGTGATAAATGACCTCTTCCACACACTGATTATGGTGGTGTGTGTCTGCGTGTGTGATCACACACAAGAGTCTGCACTATTCGGTGACAAACGACCTGTTCCACACACTGATCGATTTGTCCCTCAGGGAAAATCTGGAAGAAGCACAGGCCGTGTAAGCATCGCACCACAGCACGGCCCGGCAGGAGGGTGCCGGAGGGCAGGTGGGCCGCATGGCCCCCCGGGCCGGCCAGCGGTCACTCACCGGCCTCGCGCTCCTCCCCAAGGTGCTCCAGCGGCAGGCGGACGGAGTCGTGCTCCACGGAGCAGGTGATGATGTGGGGAGGGCCCCGTCCACTGGGCTGGGATGCCCGCCTGTGTCCCCGCTGGCGGCATGGACTTTGTGGAAGTGCTTCACCATGGACTGGATTACTAGATTATTTGACTGCAGAGACAGAGCGGAAAGGTCACTTACAATAACCACCCGAGGGACCCGTCGAGTACCAACTGCTCTCATTTGTAGTTTCTTTTCTGGCTAATGTGGGGAATAATGGTCTCAAAGAAATTCAGCTCCTGAGCTGTGCCTTCTGAAAGATACAACTGCAAAGATCTGGGGCTTTTCAATTTCAGAAATGTCAGAATTCACTTCTGGTGAATTCTGATTTTTGTTATTGTTGTTAAGCAACATTATACATTTAAAAATTTCTAAATCTGTTAAAAAGCATATTTTTCCCAGGCACCCATCACTAGTGGGAGTGTGAACTGGTGCAACCCCTGTTAAGGGCTGCCTGGTGCATCCACCAAATCAGCCCTGACTCAGGAGGTCTACTTCCTGGACTTGACCCTACAGCTTCGCTGCACAGAAGCAAAGCGATGGACGTGAACTTGATCAAGTGTACAAAGATGAAGCAGCAAAATCTTAGAAGCCCATCAATGTCTATCAAATAAGGGGACTTGGTAAGTGATTACACATTGTTTAGTGGACACCAAGCAGCTGTAGCATTGAGGGGCCACTCCACAGGCTGATGCCAAAGACCTCAAAGGCACTTGTTAAAGGAAAGAAGGAAGCATGCACTGGAACCAGCATCCTACAGTCTGTATAAAAGGGCAAGACACACACACATTCACACATACCCCCTCCCCACCACATCCTTCCTTGAAGAGGCAAAAAGAGAAAGAGAGAAGGGAAAGTTATCTACACCCATAGCTGCTTTTAAGGCAGAGACTGTCTCTGCAGGACTTGACAGAAACTAACAGTACTGGTCTCCTGTAGGGACAGGAAGTGAATTAACTGAGGAGATGGGGTGGGAGATTTTTGTTTTAAATCTTTTTCTCTTATTATTATTATTATTGTTCTCATTATTATTATATATGGGCTTCCCTGGTAGCTCAGCTGGTAAAGAATCTGCCTGCAATGCAGGAGACCCCAGTTCGATTCCTGGCTTGGGAAGATCTGCTGGAGATGGGAACAACTACCCACTCCAGTATTCTGGCCTGGAGAATTCCATGGACGGCATAGTCCATGGGGTCGCAAAGAGTTGGACACAACTGAGCGACTTTCACTTCACTCTTGTTATTAAATATAACATATATACAGAAGAGCATAAGTTTAATGAGAAAGCATGACAGTGAACATCTGAGTAACAGTGACCTGGATCGAGAGGAAAAACAGCCCCCCACTTAGGCCACCCCCAATCACCACCTCCTCCACCCCAGCTAACGCCACCCTGATTTGTATGGTAATCATTTTCCTGCTTGTCTTCCTTCCTGTGTAAGCATTCCTAACTGATCTTGCTTATTTGCCTCCTGACCTTCATGTGAATGGAAATGAACTGAACTGATCTTTTTCTCAGCTGAACATCCAACCTATTCAGGTATCCAAAGGCACCGCCTGCGCGAAGGCAGGGGCTGTGCTTGCTCAGTGGCGAGGAGCCTGCACACTCATCAGCCGGCCGGGACCGAAAGGCTCTGAGAGTGTAAACAGGGGGCCTGGGGGAGAATGAGGCAGTCAGTGCAGGGACCCCAAGGCCCAAGACGCGTCAAACTGGGTGGCTGGGGGAGAGGGGCCAGGATGGGCGGCTTGGATGTGCTTCTCTGATGGCCGGTAGCTCTTTATAAAGTCCCAGGTCACCCCTTCTGAGAACACTGCTGCCTGCACACGATTCCTGGCCCAGAAAAGGGGGCCCTCAGGGGCTGCACACCTCAGGTCAGAGCTGATCCGACCCACCGAGAGCTGACAAAGGTGCTGGGCCGCCTCCACTTGCAGGTACCTAGGGGCCCAGGAGCCCATGCCGAGTGCCCCGGAGGTGCTGGGAACACAACAGCCCCTGTGCAAACCAGTCGGTCTCCACTGAAAACGCACCTCGTGCCTTCAGGTCAACAGGCTGCTTGGCACCTGGCCCCAGACGAGATCAAGATGGCCACAGGGCACTTGGGGTGGCTGCTTGCGGGCCATCAGGCGTCTGGACCTGGTGTGCGGGAGTGGTCACTGCCCAGGGGCCTGTCAGCAGTCCCCCGCCCCTAACCAGGCCCCTCCGGTGGGGGGGTCAGCTTAGTTTCGGGCTGGCACCATCAGTCCACACCTGGGAGTGCTCTGGCTGCCGCAGGACAGCGGCTGGTACCCTCCACCTGGGACCACCCCAGAGATGTGAGCAGCACCCGTCCGTGCTGTGTGGAGGGACGGTGGGCCACCCCTGGTCTCCACCTGTCATGAAGGCGGCATGAGAGGCCCCACCTGCCCCTGGTGTCCACACGGCCTATTCTTAGGGCATGCCCCCGAGCGGAGCAGCTGGCTGACAGGGCGACACGGCCTCAGCTTTACCAGGAGGTGCCCGCCTGCCTTGAGCGTGGCTTCCAGCCTGGGCCACCGTCTGCCCTGTGCTCGATACCTCCTGCCACCAGATGTCTTCTTCCATCCTGACGGGTGGGCAGAGGCGCCCACGTTGCTGTTGACCTTTGATTCTGACCAGCTGGAACCATTTTCTACTGGGTTGTCTGCAGGTGTGTTCTAGATGTGAGTCTTTTGCCAGTTATTTGCTGCAAGCGTCTTTTCCCAGTGCCTGGCTGGCCTTCTGATTTCCCTCAGGGCTCACTGAAGATCTACAGTTTGCTTTGTGGTGGTGGGAGGATTTGTCAGTCTTTATGGTTAAAGGTTTCTGCATTTAGGAAATCTATCGCTCTTCAGCATCGCAAGGGCCAGGGCTCACACGGGACAAGGGCCCACTCAGGTGTGGCCCTGTTTCTGGCCCGGTGTTCCTCACTGCCCTAAGGCCGTCTGTCTTAATTCATAGAGCAATTCACTGCATTCTTAATCTTCAAGAAGTCTTGGCTATTCCTGGCATTTTGTATTTCCATATGGTGAGGTGCCGCAAAAGAAGGAGTCAGAATTCTGACCGACGTTGCACTGAATCCACAGATCTAAAGAGCTGACACACGTATATTGAGTCTTCCCATCTGTGAACATGATACACGCTCCAGTTATTCAGAACTGCTTTGAAGGCTCTCGGTAATAAATTCTTTTCCTTTCCCAGTGTGTGTGTGTACTGGAGTGGGGAGTGGTTTACAAATCTTTTTACTAGATTTATTTTTAAGTATTTGATATTTTTTGGTACTCTGATAAATATGCATTGTTGTTGATACATAAAAATACACTTGATTTTCTTCATCTAATAACTTTGTTAAATTTCCTTACTAATAATCTAGCTGCAGATTCTTTTCTTTTTTTTTATTAATGTGACAGTCATATCACCTGTGAAAGACCCTCCTTTCCAATAAGGAAATGACATGGTAAGAATGACTGGGTAGAGGACTTGATGCCATCACACTATCATTGAGAAACTTTTATCTGTTTAAAAAGAAATACCTTTCAAATGGGTCAAACCTCACACTCCTTTTTTTTCAAAATCAGAGTGTGGTTGATTTACAATGTGTTAGATTCAGGCGTTCAGCAAAGTGATTCTGTTATACATACATTCTTTTTCAGATTCTTTCCATTACAAGTTATTACCAGATATTGGTATAGGCCCCTGTGCTGTGCAATAGGTCTTTGTTGTTTATCTTTTATATATAGTAGTGTGTATATGTTAACCCCAAATTCCTAATTTATCTCTTCTTGCCCTTGCTTCCCTTTGCAACCATAGCTTCTTTTCTGAGTCTGTGAGTCTACTTCTGTTTTATAAATCACTTCATTTGGATCATTTTTTAAGATTCCATGTATAAGAGATATCATATAATACTTGTCTGTCTCTGAGTTACTACACTCAGCATGTAATGTATTTATGTGCCACATCTTCTTTATTCACCCATCTGTCGATGGACATTTAGGTTACTTCCATGTCTTGGCTGTTATAAATAGTGCTGCTGGGAACACTGAGGTGCACGAATCTTTTTGAATTAGGGTTCTCAGCTTTTCTGGGTATATGCCCAGGAGTGGGATTGCTGAATCCTATGGTAACTCTATTTTAAATTTTTAAGGCACCTCCACAGGGCTTCCCTGGTGGCTCAGATGGTAAAGAATCCACCTGCAATTCGAGAAACCTGGGTTTAATCCCCGGGTCAGGAAGATCTTCTGGAGAGAGGAATGGCTACCCACCCCAGTGTTCTTGCCTGGAGAGTTCTATGGATAGAGGAACTTGGCGAGCTACAGTCCATGGGGTCCCGAAGAGTTGGACATGGCTGAGTGACTAAGCACACATACACTGTTCTCCATCGTGGCTGCGTTAACTTACATTCACATCAACAATGCAGGAGGGTTCCCTTTTCTCCATAACCTCTCCAGCATTTGTTGTTTATAGATGTTTTGATGACGGCCATTCTGACTGCAAACCTCTTAATAAGGTAAACTTAGGGATATAAAGGAATGATTCCAGGGTAAAATGATGGAGAAACTCTCTTTATTGAGACAGCAATGCAAAACAAGTTAATTCATACCTTAGGTAACAAATATCCTATCAGCCCCCTGTGCCGGGAGCCAGCACAAGGAGTCCTGCCCATGGCAAAGGTCATGAGGTTAAGGGGGCCCGACAGGCAAAGGCGAGTTGGGCCTTAAGGGAGCCTCACTGGATCTGCTCGTGCATCTGCCCCAAAACCAGAGTCTGCTTTACTGTGTTATGCTTTCCACCTACTCTTCTGACATTACAGGGGGCTATTCCCCACCACGTTTTTCTGGAAAAAGTTAATTTAGAGCTTTTAGATAATAAATCTCCTGGGCATAATAAGAGTGTTTCAATCCAAAACCCCTCTGATGGCTTTCTAGCCTGCCTGCCGGACTCTTACAGCTGTACATGTGATTGTTTGCAGCCTCCCGACCCAGGAAGCTTAAAACATCCTAGAAATGTAGGGGCTTCTGAGGAGTCAAAATCATTAGAATAGGACTGATTAAGGGTTTCATTTGTTGAGCCAATACTTGCTGCCAAATTTTCATATCTTTTATTTGTTAATATAGTTGGTATATAGAAAAAACAGGTAGGAGCCCTGGCATTAGCGACATTAGATCTTTGAGTTAAGTACTTTGTTATAATCCACTGCACCTTTGTTCTACAAGAATGTAACTTTCTTTAGTACTTTGAGGGTGATGCAGATTAAAGAAAAACACTTCAAGGGAAAAAGAGTTTTCTGGTTGATAGACATCTATCTAGGAAAAGAGCCATAAAAATGTTAACAGGCCTTCTCGCCAGAAGATGATGTAAAAACCACCTAAGACCTTTTGTATACGGGAAAGTATGCAAAAGGAAAGCCTGGTCTCAGTAAGGGTCAGGACTGCTGCCCCTGCATAACTCTGCATATTCCATTATTTCTTTATGTACAACTTGAGGTATATAAGTTGCTTTTAAAAATAAAGTTGTGGGTCTGGCACTGATGCTTGGCTCCCCCATGTCATTCTTTTCTCCCTTTTCTGGCTGAATTCCCACCTGGAACGTGGAGGCTTACCGTGTCTACTTATTTGCCCTGGCTTCTAAGACCCACGCGAGAGGGAGCCCAAGGTGGGGCACCCTCCGCTATTCAAGCGGGCGCTGGTGGCCTACGTGAGACGGTACAAGTTCCTTGTCTTGGAACTTTATTGGTTCTCTGTGTAAACCAAGTTATTCAGCATCTTTTCTCCACTAATTTTCCTACTACACTATTCTTTCCTAATCTCTCTTTATATCTCTGAGTAAATAAGTCTTTCCTCACCGACTCCGTCCCCGCTTTGAATTCCCTGGATCCACCAGGACTGGACCCCCAACACCCCTGGAATTCACTTATAGGATGAATGCTGCCTAATAATATCAGGCTAATTTGCAAAATACCAGGACAAAGCATTACTCTTTCTTTAAAAGACATAATATCAAGAGGGCACCACCTCATCTTTTAAAATAACTGACAGCTAAAAGAACATGAGACTGGACTGTTTACCTCGGTGCCCCTGAAGTGAAGATCACGTCCTGAGGCTGCCCACCTATCATCTTGGCGAGGTTCTCCCGGGCCGTGTTGATAATCTGCTTGGCCTTCCTACCTGGAGGAACCAAAGTGGAAATTCAGTAACTTTGCTGCACTAAATCCAATCAACACACATTTAAAGAAACGACCAGTCATGAGGGAGCGGGAGGGCTGAATGGGCGGTTCTAGGACAACGCATGTTCACCAACGTGAGTGAGAGCCTAGATACCATGTGGCGAAGGGACAGTGGGAAGAGGCCAGCAAATCAGGGGGAACCACTGAGACTCAAGGAACTTGGGAGGAGCTAGAAACAGCTAGGGGAGGAGGCTGGAGCCCTAAAATCCTGGGACGTGGCTTTCTTCTTACCCGATGCTACGAGAGAGGATCTGTGGCCATCTGCCCCGCTTCCCTTTTGGGAAGATGGGAAAAGGAAAGGATGGAGTAATAGATCACGCTGCAAAACAACAAAAATAAGCAGAAATAGAACCCACAACTGCTCGATACAAAGTCCAGCGCCATATGTCACAGTGCAGGTCCCCTCGGTCACTAGGTGAGATCACCGTCCCATGGACACATTTGCTTTCAAACCTGGGCTCAGAGCCCAGCTACCCCTAGTTTCATGGGAGAGCAGGAAGCAGGAACTGAGCTTCACATGGTGGAGAAAGAAGGGCTCAGGGCAGGAACTGTGGAGATGTCCATGACCATTCATACTTCGACTACAGACCAATAGCCTCCAGACCTTTTGACCATTCAGTCCTATTTATAAAAATACTTTTTGAGCAGGTACCACTATAATAAATATGTAAAAAGAAAACACACATAAAGATAGAAATGTAAAAAGATGAGGTAAAAATACATATGTGAAGTCATCCACACACTCCCTAAGACTACTGCGTTAAGTTTTCATTACAAGTTAGGAAGGTCTGCAGTGTTTAGGAGACCCAGTTTGTTCAGTTAGTGATACTTGAAAGGCTGTGATAGCGTCAGTCAACATGGGCAAACCCCTCAGGCATGTCGCTCAGGCCCGTCCACCTGCTCCCTCCCCATCCCACCCCAGGATTCTGTTGAGAAGCCCCTCAAAGGAGTCTCTCAGTTGATCCTCGGCCCACCTTGCCTTCCCTCCCCATGTGGTGTGTGGCAACCTGCCGCCCCTTCCCGATGCACTGACAGACCTTTATCTAAGCGTTTCTTTTCTCTTCCCCTTTCAGAGGTGGGTTTCATAATTTACATATTGGTTTGCAAAAACTCCCTCTTCCACTTATTGACAAAGTCCTGGAGACCCTTCTCCGTAAGGATTTGTGGGGCTGCCTCTCTACTGTCATGTGCCTGTAGAGCAGCTAAAATGAAAAGACTGGCCAGCCCAAGCGGTCAGGAGGCTGTGGAGGGAATGTAACTCTCATCACGCGGGTGGGACACAGAATGGTAAAGCGCTTTGGAGCGAGGGCAGCGGTTTCTTAGGAAGTCTAATCTCCACTTCCCATCTGATCCCACCATTCCACTCCTAGGTGTTTATGGTAAACACTGTTTACCCGAGAAAAAAAGAGAGCAACGACCATGACTTGTACATTGACATTCACAGCAGTGTCATTTCCAATTGCCAAGAACCGGGAACAGCTCACACACCCATCAGCAGATGAGAGCACGAACACAGCATAATAGAACACAGCTCGGCAGGGAAGACAAACAGCTGCTGACAGCCACACAAGCCAACCTCAGGGGAACCACGGTAAGATCCCATCTTCACACAAACACAGAAAGCGCCCACTGCCCACAGGGCAGGGCGAGAGCCTCTTCCTGAGGGTGATTCCTAAACTTCTTCATGACAAATGCTTTTTATTAGCATTCAGCTGTTTTCCACATTCTCCAGTTTTATGCATGAGAAAGTTCAGTTTCTCTAGAGGAAAAATTAGCTGCAAAGCAAAGTCCAAAAGATTAATCAGAATACAAGTACAAAATAAACCAACAATGAAGTTAATGAATGACTAGTATCTGATTTTGAAAAGGCTTTTAGTTACCAAGTTTACTAAGAAAATGGACATGAAAACCCACAAAAGCCTGTATTGCTAAGTCAGAGGCTTCCCTGGTGGCTCAGCAGCAAAGAACCTGTCTGCCAATGCAGGAGACCCAGGTTCCATCCTTGGGTCAGGAAGATCTCCTGGAAAAGGAAATGGCAACCCACTCCAGTACTCTTGCCTGAAAAATTTCATGGACTGAGGAGCCTGGCTGGCTACAGTCCATGGAGTTGGAAAGAGTCAGACATGATTTAGTGACTAAAACAACACTGCTAAGTCAATTCTAAAGGAAACCAACTTGAATATTCACTGGAGGGACTGACGCTGAAGCTGAAGCTCTAATACTTTGGCCACCTGACGCAAAGGGCTGACTCAATAGACCCTGATGCTGGAAAAGATTGAAGGCAAAAGGAGGTGACAGCAAAGGATGAGATGGTTAGATAGCATCACTGACTCAATGGACATTAATTTGAGCAAACTCTGGGACAGTGGCTTCCCTGATAGCTCAGCTGGTAAAGACTCTGCCTGCAATGCAGGAGATCCTGGTTTGATTCCTGGGTCAGGAAGATCCAGCTGGAGAAGGGATAGGCTATACACTCCAGTATTCTTGGGCTTCCTTTGTGGCTCAGCTGGTAAAGAATCCACCTGCAATGTGGGAGACCTGGGTTTGATCCCTGGGTTGGGAAGATTCCCTGGAGAAAGGAAAGGCTACCCAATCCAGTATTCTGACCTGGAGAAATCCACTAACTGCATAGTGTACAGTCCATCAGTACATGGAGTCGCAAAGAGTTGGACACTACTTAGCAACTGAACAACAACAACAACTGTTAAACCCTATCCTATGAACTGAGGAGCCTGGTGGGCTATCGTCCACGGGGTCGCAAAAGTCAGACACACCTGAGCAACTTAGCATGCATGCAGCATGCATCCCTGATAAAACTATAAATGAGAAGGCACAGCTTCAGCTCACCATCTGCAAAACACAATGTGACTCAGCCAAGTAACTACTGATCTAAAGCAAATTATTTTGCAGAACCTCCAACTTAAAACTCTACATAGAAACAACAATAAATGAGAAACATGTTTCCAACGGACTGTGGAAAATTCTTAAAGAGATGGGAATACCAGACCATCTGACCTGCCTCCTGAGAAATCTGTATGCAGGTCAAGAAGCAATAGTTAGAACTGGACATGGAACAAAAAACTGGTTCCAAATAGGAAAAGGAGTACATTAATGCTGTATATTGCCACCCTGCTTATTTAACTTATATGCAGAGTACATCATGAGAAACACTGGGCTGGATGAAGCCCAAGCTGGAATCAAGATTGCTGGGAGAATATCAGTAACCTCAGATATGCAGATGACACCACCCTTATGGCAGAAAGCAAAGAACTAAAGAGCCTCTTGATGAAAGTGAAAGAGGAGAGTGAAGAAGTTGGCTTAAAACTCAACATTCAGAAAACGAAGATCATGGCACCCGGTCCCATCACTTTATGGCTAACAGATGGGTAAACAAAGGAAACCGTGCCAGACTTTATTTTTGGGGGATCCAAAATCACTGCAGATGGTGACTGCAGCCATGAATTAAAAGATGCTTGCTTCTTGGAAGGAAGGAAGAAAGTGAAGTTTCTCAGTCGTGTCTGACTCTTTGTGACCCCATGGACTGTGGCCTACCAGGCTTCTCTGTCCATGAGATTTTCCAGGCAAGAATACTGGAGCGGGTTGTTATGACCAACCTAGACAGCATTCTCAAAAGCAGAGACATTATTTTGCCAACAAAGGTCCGTCTAATAAAAGCTACGGTTTTCTAGTAGTCATGTATGGATGTGAGAGTTGGATTGTAAAGAAAGCTGAGTGCCAAAGAATTGATGCCTTTGAACTGTGGTGTTGGAGAAGACTCTTGAGAGTCCCTTGGACTGCAAGGAGATCCAACCAGTCAATCCTGAATACTCATTGCGAGGACTGATGCTGAAGCTGAAACTCCAATACTTTGGCCACCTGGTGCGAAGAATAGACTCATTGGAAAAGACCCTGATGCTGGGAAAGATTGAGGGCATGAGGAGAAGGGAACAACAGAGGATGAGATGGTTGGATGGCATCACCAACTCGATGGACATGATTTTGATTAAGCTCCAGGAGTTGGTGATGGACAGAGAAGCCTGGCATGGTGCAGTCCTTGGGGTCGCAAAGAGTCGGATATGACTGAGCAACTGAACTGAACTGAAAGAACTTTAATTTTTATTTTTTAAAGAAGGAGGCCAGGATTCTATGTGATCCTGATTATGTAAAAGATCTAGTTTGCAAATTTTGTAAGGATTGATGGAGACAGATACGTGACAGGGTCTTATAAGTACTGTTATTACAAACAACTTTTTTTTTTTTGATTGCGCCTTGCAGCAAACAGGGTCTTAGTTCCCTGACCAGGAATCAAACCCATGCCTGCCCCCTGCATTGGGAGCACCGAGTCTTAACCAGTGGATGACCAGGGAAGTGCCCTACAAGCAGCTCTTAATAAGACATCTTTTCATCTGGGAAAGGGGGACAGGAGAGCATGTTAAAGATGAAAGATTATGGTATCAACAAAGCTCAAATTTGGTCTTTTCAGGAAAAACTATCCAGAGTTACAGCTAAAGACAGAAAATCCACTCAAAAACCGAGCCATGCCACGTGGTGTAGAGTTCCTGCAAGAGTTCCCCTGCCCCTCATCTCAGATCTGGGCACGTCTTCTAGAATTACCTGCTGGGTAAGAGCTACTGGGATTTCCCCAGGCTTCCCGCATGGCCTCCGTCATGGCCTCAATCACTTCTGGCTCCAGGGGAGTGGTTGCATTATAGTCCATATACACTTTCCTGCTGGAGAGAAAATAAAGACATGCCTCTTAAGGCCAAGAGGATGAAATGTGGAAAAACAGCTGCACTCAGTCTATGCTGCCAACAGGAGCAAATGATGTCAAGGTCAGGGGCTTTTCTGCAATTATGCTGTGCACTTAGGAATGCCTACATCTGTATCACTTATGGAAAATGTATACATGATTTCTGATTATCTAGCATCCTTGCCTGGAGAATCCCATGGACCGAGGAGCCTGGTGGGCTGTAGTTTGTAGGGTCGCAGAGAGTCGGACATGACAGAAGTAGCTTATAGGAGAAGGAGTATTTGCTAGTTTCTTTATCACTGCTAGGAGAATGTCCACTTAGACTTCTAGAGCTTCTTTCCACCCCGTGCTGCTTCCTTCTGACGGAAAGGGGGAACCTTGTAGGCCCAGGGAGTCGCACATTCTGAGCAGTTTTCCCCTGGTATTTGAACTTCACCACTTCACTGGCAGTTTTCCTGTATTTCCCGGTGGTGTCTGTGATGGCCATGAGGCACGGGTAACCTAGGCTCCCAGGGTTCTTCTCGCAGCCTCTTTGTGTCCCCCGCACTGCAGTCTCAGGGGTTCCTCTCTTGGCATTTTCTGTTTTCTTTGTCTGTAATGACGATGCCCTCCACCACTGCCTTACTTTTTAGGTCTTTGCTCAACTTGACCTCATGAGGCTAGTTTCTAAATGAAACTGCAGCCACCCCTGCCCTCCTCCGCAGGGATGTGTGTCCCCCTGCTTCTCCGCAGCACCCCATCATCTAACACACGAGACTTGCCCCTTGTTAATTCTCTGCCTTGATATAATGTTAACTGAACAGCAGCTCCATGAGCTCCCATATTCCTCCCAGGTGTGTCGCCAACATTGAAGACAACAGCTGG
Source organism: Nanger dama (assembly GCA_917880005.1). Taxonomy (NCBI): domain Eukaryota; kingdom Metazoa; phylum Chordata; class Mammalia; order Artiodactyla; family Bovidae; genus Nanger; species Nanger dama. The sequence goes on along the minus strand of CAKJTW010000363.1, from coordinate 22,067 downwards.
CACACAGTAGGGGCTTGACGTATAAGGTGACAAATGTCATAAGAAAGTGCACAGCCCCTGAAAGATTCCTAGGTGAAATTTACCTGTGTGTATATATATACATATATATATATATATATAAAAGGGGCTTCCCTGGTGGCTCAGGGAGACTTGGGTTTGATCCCTGAGTTAGGAAGAGCCCCTAGAGAAGGAAATGGCAACCCACTCCAGTATTCTTGCCTGGAGAATCCCATGGACGGAGGAGCCAGTGGGCTACATACAGTCCATGGGGTTGCAAAAAGTCGGACACAACTGAGCGACTTAACTAACTAACTATATATATAGTTATCAGGATCAAAAACTTTCACTTTCAAGCAGAGGGAACTCTACTTAATACTCTGTAATGGCTTATATGGGAAAAGAACCTTAAAAAGAAAAAGAATGGACACATGTATATATATAGCAGACAATCCTGTCAGATACTATTCATTATTTTACCTGTTAAGTCAACAATAGTGTTTAAGCCAATTCACATGAAAATTCAAACACAATTACCAGCGGTGGCTGCTAAACACATTTTTTTACATCCATAGAGTGTTTGAATGCAACATCTTGTCTCTAAGATGCCCACGTAGAGGGCTTTGGGGCTTGGGAAATCTGACCAGTATTCCTTGACCACCCTGGGATTAGGAATCCCTGCTGCTGGGAACTAAATCTGCTTGTGTTCCTAACTCTGCTCTCATATTTCGAAGTTCCTCATGTGACCACACAGCCCTTCAGTCTTCTGCTTGGCTGATTCACAGCTTGAATTTCAGCGGAACGCATCACAGATTACTCTGCCCCAGTATATGCTGCTTCCTTGAAGTGTTATCAATATTGCATGGGAAAATTAACCTTTATTAGATTCATAACTGAAAAATGAAAAGGCATCGTGAATCTCTGCCTTCAGTCAGTACGTTTTCCTTCCTAGCTCCCTTTTCTCCGTCCCAAATGAAACCGAAAGAGCGAGCAGTCAGATTTAGGCCTAGACCCAAAAGTTAAAGATACACACCCATTTCTCACATTCCAGTAGAGAGGATTACCCCCTTCCCCCGCCAAAGTATTTAACAAATTCCTGGATTGAGGATGAAGACTCTCTCAAACACACACCCAAAGAAAGCATTTCCCGCAGCGCCCCACCCCCACCCAGGGGAAGAAGGTCCCAGCATGGGTGGACTGAAATATCTCCCATGCTCGCTCCCCGCTCTGCCAGCTGCTCAAGCCTGGAGCTTCCTTCTTAACACTCCCACCCCGACTCCTTCCTTCACCCCACCTCACCCCCACCCCATGCTTGGAGTAAGCATCAGCAAGTCGGGCAGGTTTTGTCAGGTACATTCGGACTTCGCCACACCTGCGCCCGCTGAGGTCCACACTACCTCTGCCTCCCAGATGACTGCAAATTCCTAACGGGTTTTCCTGATTGCTGCAAACCCTGACTCCCTACCAAGCAGCCAGAAGGAGTCCTGTAAAATATACAGCAGCAACTTATAATTAGATTACATCACTTCCCTTATAATTACATCTGCTCACACCTCCAGGAGGCCCATCGCAGTGAAAATACGCCCCAAGTTCCCCGCCCGCCCGGGGGTTCTACCGGTGGACAGCTGGCCCAGGCCCTGCGGTCCGCGGCCCCCGCCGACCGGGACCCCGCGGGCAGAACTCGTGCTGCGGACTCCTGGGTGTCCCTGGGGTTTTCGGCCCGATCGTCACCTCCCCGGAGTTCTTCCCAGGCCCTGCCGTGCGCCGCTCGTCCTCCCGACGGTCATCGCCGCCTCCTGCGCGGACCCTCCTGCGCGCGAGTGACCGGCCAGCTGGCGCCCCGCTCCCAGGGAAAGCCCCGTTCCGCCGAGGGCCGCCCCAGCGCCCCTCGGGGAATGACCATGCGCCGGCCGCCACCCTCCGCCACCGCCACACGGCGCCTGGAGGGCTTCTTGGAGGAGCGCGCCTACGCCCCTCCCTACCTTCCCCTCTAGGAGCGCACCTCTCAGGCGGGCTCTTCGCTCGGCCCCGTGCGCCCCTGTTCCGCGCCCCGGCCGCCTCCATCCCGACCCCACCGCGGCCCGTTTCCAGCCCGCCGGCCCCGTCAGGCGAGGCCCAGACCCGCGGAGCCTGTCACGGTTAGGAGCGCCGCCGGGAGGGGGCGGGGCTGCGGGCGCCGGGGCGCTTGTGGATTGGCTGAGCCGTGCAGCTCCGGCCAATCCTCGCGCTGCAGCGGCGCTCCGCGGCGAGGCAGGGTCCCCGGTCGCGCGCGCCGAGGAGACGGGCTGGGGGCGGGGCTGCAAACGCGTCACTGGGGTGGTCACGTCGGCGGCGCGCAGGCGCGCGGGCGGCGCGCTAGGGGGGAGGCGCTCCGCGGGGGAGACGGCGCCCCCGGTCGCGCGCGCGGAGGAGACGGGCTGGGGGCGGGCCTGCAGGCGCGTCCCGGGGCGTGGCCACAGCGGCGGCGCGCAAGCAGGAAGCGCCCGACCCGGGCCGGCAGGGCTTCGGTCGCCGGTCCGACTACGTCCGCTCGGCTGGAGCTGGATCCGCGGTCAGCCGAGGCCAGTAGGCCGCACCCTGCGCCTCCGCCGTGACCCGACCCTCTGCGCGGTGGCTTCGCGCTCGTCTGGCGAGGGTGGGTCTGAGGGGCTAGGCAAGACCGGAGGAACACCGCGCGGGGCGCGGGGCAGGGGGTCTGGCGGGCCTAGGGAGCGGGGGCGCCGCCGGGCACGCGGGAGCGAGGGGAGGAGGGGCGCCGGCACGCGGACGGGAAGTCGCCCCGGCCGGCGGAGCACGACCTGTCGGGTGGGAGTGTCTAGCGTTCGTGCATCCCGCTGACCGCCGCGGACCGTAACGCGAGTCGGTTGCGAAAGCGGTGAGAGGGCGAGGATGCGGATTCCTGAATGCTAATGAGCCGCCCACTGTCTCTTGCCCTTTGGCAAGTTAACAGTTTCTGAGTTTGAGCGCCGAGCGTGTGCCAGGCGGTGTTCCAAGCGCCTTTCGTGTATTCACTAGTTTCGTCTTGGCATCACCTTTATCCAGTAGGTACCTGGCAGCTCCACCTTACACGCGAGGATGTCCAGTTAGAGGAAAGGCCAGCATCTTGCCCACCTTCACACGGGGAGGAATGGGGCCAGAATTTGAACGCAGGGATGTTTGCCAGGAAATTGAATTTTAGTTGGATTTTTTGTAGACCTGCTCAATGTTATCTCCTGGCAGGGTCCAGAAGTTGTCTTTTGCAGCTCAGTAAGCCTCTTTCCTTTCTGGATTCTTTGTTTCCTTTCATTCCTGCATGCACACCAAGCTCATGTCTTGCCAAATGCAATCTGGAGCAAAAGACACATGAAAATTTAAGAAGCAAATAGATATACAGAAGCTCAGGGCCAGTGAGAAGAGGGAACAGAATGAAGAGTGTCAAGAGCACAGGTAGTAGTTGAGAGGAAGTCTGAAGTGTCTACTGAATATAACAGGCAGGAGCTACTCTTGGTTTTGTGAAAGGAATTTCATGAGAGCTGTTGGGGAGGGTGAGAGTGCAGCACCGAGGAAGCAAGGAGACAGGAAGAGGTGGAGGATGTAGTCAGTTCTCAGAAGGTTGAGGGAGGAAGTAAGAAGGGGCACAGGATGATGGGGCTTCAAGAAGGCAGCTAACAAGGAGGCTGAAGATGACGAAGAGGTAAAAAGTCCTGGAGGCAGTGAGCAGGTAGGTGAAGAGCAGAGGTGGGTGGGGAAGTTGACAGGTGGGAGGCAGGCTTCATTCTCTGTATGGAAGGCTGTCAGGATGGGAGCTGGAGGGGACTGATCCAGCCCTCTTTGGACTAGTTAGGCAGCAGTTAGAGGTTTGTGGTTCCAGATGGATACATCGAAGGTAGTGGTGGAGTCTAGAGTTGAGAGTACCCCACACTCAGGACCATAGCCTGGACTCCACTCTTCCTAAAAGCGGTAGCAGCCACATGATTCGAGTGGGCTGGTCACACACGCAGCAGATGCCTGCAGAGGGTAATTATGAAATCTGTGTCCAGTAAAGATCAAATATTTGAGGAAATGCCATCTCCATGGCAGTGAAATAGTAAAAGCAGCAAACAGAGCTCACACCTAAGGGGGAAGAGTCATAAAGCAGAGTAAGTCCTCAGAGAGGAAAGGTCTACAAGGAGTCAGTTCAGTTAGTTCAGTCACTCAGTCATGTCCACCTCTTTGCAACCTCATGGACTACAGCACGCCAGGCTTTCATGTCCATCACCAATTCCCAGAACTTACTCAAACTCATGTCAAGCTAGTCGGTGACGCCATCCAACCATCTCATCCGTTGTCATCCTCTTCAGGTAGTTAAGGGAGCATCTTATTTCTTTAAAAAGGCAGTCATAAGAACAAGCAACAGTTAAAAAAACAGCTGGATGAAAGCTATAATAATTGAGATTTAAAAACTCAGTAGGGGGACTCCCTTGATGGTCCAGTGGTTAAGAATCCGCCTTGCAATGCAGGGGATGTGAGTTTGATCGCTGGTGGGGAAACTAAGGTCCCACATGCAGTGGAGCCACTAAGGCCAAGCTCTGCGACTGCTGAGCCCGCATGCCGCAACGGGAGATCCTGCGTGAGGCAACACGGATCTTGGACTACAGCCAAGACCTGACACAGTCACAGAAATGAATAAAAAAATTTAAAAAAGAAAGTATGAAAAAAAAATAGAGTTGCCAGGGATAGGGAGTCAGACAAGCATGAACAGGCAGAGCACAGAGAATGCTTAGGGCAGTAAAACCACTGTAAATGAACTCACATAACGTCAGACACCAAGAGTGGACCCCAGTGTCAACTAGGGACTGTGGATGACAATGATGTGTCTGTGTAGGTTCAGCGGTTGTTAACAAATGTCTTACATCTGTGTGACGTCCGTAATAGAGGAGGTAGACGTCTACAGGATAGGGTGATGGGGGAACTCTGTTCTGCTCATTTTCTCTGGGAATCTTTAAAACTGCTCTGAAAAATAAAGTCTGTTTTTGAAAAAATGAATAAATAGAATAGAACAGGCATAAAGAGTGAATTAATGTGTTAAATGCTCAAGCAGAGGGATTCTGTCAGATCATTGGTCAAAAACACAGAGATGCAAAATATGAAAGGTGATTCTCAACCAGGAGTGATTTTTTTTCCCTTTGCTGCTGCTGCTAAGTTGAGTCAGTCTTGTCCGACTCTGTACGACCCCATAGATGGCAGCCCACCAGGCTCTGCTGTCCCTGGGATTCTCCAGGCAAGAACATGGGAGTGGGCTGCCATTTCCTTTTCCAATGCATGAAAGTGAAAAGTGAAAGTGAAATCACTCAGTCGTGTCCGACTCTTAGTGACTCCACGGATTGCAGTCTACCAGGCTCCTCCGTCCATGGGATTTTCCAGGCAAGGGTAGTGGAGTGGGTTGCCGTTGCCTTCTCCATATTTTTCCCTCTAGGGGACATTTAACAATGTCTAAAATGTTAGCTATCCCCCATCACTGTGGTTGGTGCTTCTGGGATCTATTAATAGCTCGTAAGTTGACTTACTGGAAAAGACTGATGCTGGGAGGGATTGGGGGCAGGTGGAGAAGGGGACGACAGAGGATGAGACAGCTGGATGGCATTACTGACTCGATGGACGTGAGTTTGAGTGAACTCCGGGAGTTGGTGATGGACAGAGAGGCCTGGTGTGCTGCGATTCATGGGGTCGCAGAGTCGGATGCGACTGAGCGACTGAACTGAGCTGAACTGGAGGCCATATATGCGTCAACCACCCTACAACACACTGCACAGTCCACCTGGGAGCCACATCTGGCCTAAGCGTCAGCTTAGTGTTGAGGTTGAAAAACCCTGATGTGGTTCCATATTCCCACTTGATACCATGTCTGAGGACTTTGTTCAAAGTTCCTTGCAGTGTTCATCTGCTGGCATGACTTTCAGCTTTTGTATGTATGAGAAACATCTTTATTTTGCCTTCAGCTTTGATACCCTCCCCAGATATAGAATTCTTGCTTGAGACTTTTCTTTCAATAAAGTTTTTTTTTCCTCCACGGTTTCCTTGCTGACATTCTTTCCAACAGGAAACGTGCAACCACCCTTTCTACGTTCCTTTTTACATGATGTGTCTTTAATTCTTGACTGCTTTTAATATTTTGCTCTGGAACTGATTTTAAGCAATGTAGAATGTGATATGATGTAGTTTCCCTCATGTTCTTGTGCTTTGAAGTTGTTGACCTGGTGTGGGCTTGGAGCATTTATCAGTTTGGAAAGCTTTTAGTAATTAAATCTTCAAATGCTTTTCTCTCTCCCCTGCTCCTTTGGAAACTCCAATTACAAGTTTGCTGGGTTGCATGAAGTTTGCACGCAGCTCCCCAGAGTTCTGAGTGTTTTCTCCTTAGATATACTGCCGCCCACCATTTTTCATTTTTTTCTTGCTGTCTTCCAGTTCATAAATCTTTTCTTCAGCAATATGTAACCTGTTGTTAAACCCATCTGGTATACTTTTCATCACATCTGTGGTTTTCTTCAGAAAACTGAATTTGTGTCTTATATTTTCCACATCTCGACTTAACACGAGTAGTCTTTATCATCTAGAATTGTTTTAACGTTCTGATCCATTAATGCTATCATATTTGATAGGCTCTGTTTCTATAGACTGATTTTTTTTCTCCCCTCTGACTGTGGCTGTTATTTACTTGCTTCTTGCATACCTTGAAGTTTTGTGTTGACTACTAGGCATTGTAAGTTTTACCTTCTTGGGTGCTGGGTGTATAGTTTACGTAAAAATTTTATTGGGACCTTTATAGGTTTACATGCAGTTGTAAAAATGATACAAAGTCCTTACTCAGTTTTCCACAATGGTAACATCTCCCCAAAACCAGAGTAATCCACTCTGCAAATCTTTGTCTTTTAGTGTATTAGACAATTTACATATAATTATTAAATGGTAATAAATCTTAAATCTACCATTTTATTATTTATTTTCTGTTTGTTTCATGTGGTCCTCAACTCTTTTCTCTTTGCTTGTCTTCCTGTGGATAATTTGAACATTTTCCAGTATTACACCTTCATTTCTTCATAATGTTCCATATACCATAAAATTAATCCTTTTAAAGTGTATGGTATTCATAGGTTATGCAACTAAGTACATCTAGCACATTTTCATCACCCCCAACAAGAAACATGCACTCAGCAGTCAGTCTCCATTTCCTCTTCCCCATAGCCCTAGCAACAACTAGCTACTTTCTGTCTCTATAGATTTGCCTTGTCTGGGTATTTCATATAAATGGAATCATAAAGCCTGTGGCCTTTGTGTCTAGCTTCTTTCAGTTAGGATACAGTTTTCAAGGTTTCAGCCCATGTTGTAGCCTGTATCAGTAATTCCTTTTTGTTGATGTTCACTGTTCCTTTGCATGGCTATTCCATATTTCGTTTTCCCATTCATCACTTGATGGGCATTTGCCCTGTATCCAGTTTTTGACTATGATAAATTGTTGCGGTGCATGTGCAGGCTCAGTGAATGCCTTACAGGCTTTGTTGGCCCTTGGCATGTGGGATCTTAGTTCCCCAACCTGGGATCAAACCCAAGACCCCTGCATTAACAGGCACATTCTTCACCACTGGGCCACCAGGGAAGTCTCAGTGTGGTTCCTGTATATCTAACCTGAAGAACTTCCAGAATGTTTTCAAAAGGAGCTGCCCCATTTGCCATTCTCACCAGCAATGTATGAGGATTCTGATTTCTCAGCATCCCCAGCAACATCTGATGACTGTTTTTTAAATTTTATTTTAGCTGTCTTCTAAATCAAATCCCTTATGATTACACAGTGGAAGTGAGAAATAGATTTAAGGGCCTAGATCTGATAGATAGAGTGCCTGATGAACTATGGAATGAGGTTCGTGACATTGTACAGAAGACAGGGATCAAGACCATCCCCGTGGAAAAGAAACGCAAAAAAGCAAAATGGCTGTCTGGGGAGGCCTTACAAATACCTGTGAAAAGAAGAGAGGCGAAAAGCAAAGGAGAAAAGGAAAGATATACCCATTTGAATGCAGAGTTGCAAAGAATAGCAAGACGAGATAAGAAAGCCTTCTTCAGCGATCAATGCAAAGAAATAGACGAAAATAACAGAATGGGAAAGACTAGACATCTCTTCAAGAAAATTAGAGATACCAAGGGAACATATCATGCAAAGATGGGCTTGATAAAGGACAGAAATGGTCTGGACCTAACAGAAGCAGAAGATATTAAGAAGAGGTGGCAAGAATACACGGAAGAACTGTACAAAAACGATCTTCACGACCCAGATAATCACAATGGTGTGATCACTAATCTAGAGCCAGACATCCTGGAGTGTGAAGTCCAGTGGGCCTTGGAAACCATCACTATGAACAAAGCTAGTGGAGGTGATGGAATTCCAGTGGAGCTGTTTCAAATCCTGAAGGATGATGCTGTGAAAGTGCTGCACTCAATATGCCAGCAAATTTGGAAAGCTCAGCAGTGGCTACAGGACTGGAAAAGGTCAGTTTTCATTCCAATCCCAAAGAAAGGCAATGCCAAAGAATGCTCAAACTACCACCAATTGCACTCATCTCACATGCTAGTAAAGTAATGCTCAAAATTCTCCAAGCCAGGTTTTAGCAAAATGGAACCGTAAACTCCCTGATGTTCAAGCTGGGTTTAGAAAAGGCAGAGGAACCAGAGATCAAATTGCTAACATCCACTGGATCATGGAAAAAGCAAGAGAGTTCCAGAAAAACATCTATTTCTGCTTTATTGACTATGCCAAAGCCTTTGACTGTGTGGATCACAATAAATTGGAAGATTCCGAGAGAGATTGGGAATACCAGACCACCTGACCTGCCTCTTGAGAAACCTGTATGCAGGTCAGGAAGCAACAGTTAGAACTGGACATGGAACAACAAACTGGTTCCAAATAGGAAAAGGAGTACGTCAAGGCTGTATATTGTCACCCTGCGTATTTAGCTTATATGCAGAGTACATCATGAGAAACGCTGGACTAGAAGAAGCACAAGCTGGAATCAAGATTGCCAGGAGAAATGTCAATAACCTCAGATACGCAGATGACACCACCCTTATGGCAGAAAGTGAAGAGGAACTAAAAGCCTCTTGATGAAAGTGAAAGAGGAGAGTGAAAAAGTTGGCCTAAAGCTCAACATTCAGAAAATGAAGATCATGGCACCCGGTCCCATCACTTCCTGGCAAATAGATGGGGAAACAATGGAAACAGTGTCAGACTTTATTTTGGGGGCTCCAAACACTGCAGATGGTGATTGCAGCCATGAAATTAAAAGACGCTTACTCCTTGAAAGAAAAGTTATGACCAACCTAGATAGTGTAGCAGAGACATTAGTTTGCCGACTAAGGTCCGTCTAGTCAAGGCTATGGTTTTTCCAGTGGTCATGTATGGATGTGAGAGTTGAAGTGTGAAGAAGGCTGAGCACCAGAGTTGATGCTTTTGAACTGTGGTGTTGGAGAAGACTCTTGAGAGTCCCTTGGACTGCAAGGAGATAAAACCAGTCCATTCTGAAGGAGATCAACCCTGGGATTTCTTTGGAAGGAATGATGCTAAAGCTGAAACTCCAGTACTTTGGCCACCTCATGCGAAGAGTTGACTCATTGGAAAAGACTCTGATACTGGGAGGGATTGGGGGCAGGAGGAGAAGGGGATGACCGAGGGATGGCTGGATGGCATCACAGACTCGATGGACATGAGTCTGAGTGAACTCCGGGAGATGTGATGGACAGGGAGCCCTGGTGTGGTGCAATTCATGGGGTCGCAAAGAGTTGGACATGACTGAGCGACTGAGACACTGATTTATAGTAAGGAATGTATTTTTACCTTTTTCCTGTTCCTGGCACAGAGAGGAGGTTAATCCATCTTAGCCACACGGACAAGCCCCCCTCTGCCCTGTTGTCCTCTCTACAGATGACTTTTGTCTCTTTTTGTCCTTCCTGGAGAGCTAACCAAGTTTGTCTCCACATCATTGATCGTTGGTCTATTTTGCCAGCATCGACCTGCCCTGTAGTGTTGTGCATTTATTACTTTTTAAAAATCTGCTTCTGACTGTGCTTCGTCTTCGTTGCTGCGTGTGGGCTTTCTCTGGCTGAGCGGACGCTGCTCTGCTGCAGTGTGCAGGCTTCTCCCTGCAGTGGCTTCTCTTGTGGAGCAGCGGCTCCAGGTGTGTGAGCTTCAGTAGTTGTGCATGGGCTCAGTAGCTGTGGTTTGCGGGCCTTGGAGCACTGGCTTGGTATTTGTAGGGGCAAGGGTTGAGTTACTCGGCTGCATGTAGAAGATTCCCAGATGGGAGATTTGAACCTGTGTCCCCTGCACTGACAAGTGGATTCTTAACCACTAGACCGCCTTAGAACTTTTTGATTTGGGGTCAAAGGTGCCATTTTCCTAAGGAGGTGGATTTAAAGGTTCTTTAAATCCTACACTTGGTTCCCAGTACCATGTTTATCCCAAGTCTGCTGGACATTCCTTCCTTTCTCAGCAGGATTTTTCCAGAGGCCCATTTACTCAAGCAAAGCAAACTATTGAGACAGTGCCTGTCACTGAAGGGTGGGGGGTCTGTTGGCCCGGGTGGCCTGGGCTGGCCGGGTGTTTCCTGCCCCCAGGCAGGGGCCTGCCCTGAGTAGGCTTGCCTCTCTCGGACTCATGCTCTCAAGCTCCCGCTGCACCCACCTACTGTCAATCATCACGTCATAAGACTCAGTCACTGCCTGCGGGGAAGATGAGGCCCTGTGCTCCAGGAGCTAACCGATGCCCAGACAGGCAGAAATGGACACACGGGCAGGTGCAGACCTCCCCTGGTGCTTCTGGAAGCCTGGGCGAGGTGAGGACACCACAAGACTGTCCACCAGCCTGTGAGACCGGCCGGCCACACAGGGGGCACCACCTGAACTAAATCCAGAAGGAAGCCCCAGGAGGGATGCTGAGGCTGGAGATGGGACGGGCCTCCCCACGGCAGGAAAGCCAGGATCCTGGGTGCAGCAGCAGGCAGAAAGATGGGCCCAGCGGCCACAGGCTCCGGACGCTAGGCTGGCGCCTCCTCTGGAGGCGCGGGAAGGCTGTAGGGAAGCGCCACCGGCCGCGCACTGCCCTGTGTCTGCTCCTGTCTCAGCGGGTGTGTGGCCGCCCCTACCCCGCTGCTGTGCTGCGGGGACTGCGGTCTGTCACACCCTGGTCACTGGTCCCGCCAGACACGTGGCAGTGACACTGTGCTCACCCAGGACACAGGTGTCATTTCTCAGACTCTTTACTTGAGGCCGAAGCCATGTAGGAGCAGGAAGCGAGGCTCTTTCTCCCGAGCGCTGCACCCACTCATGGCACCCACCCTCATCCAGGTGAGGGGAGGCGCAGGTGAACAGGGAGCAAATTCCATTTTTATTCTATTTGGCTCCACTGGGTCCTAGCTGCAGGCATGGGATCTCAGATCTTCACTGCAGCATGCAGGACCTTTAGTTGCAGCATGTGGGATCTAGTGCCCTGACCAGGGATCGAACCCAGGCCCCCTGCACTGGGAGCCCGGAGTTGTCACCACCAGAGCACCAAGAAGTCCCGAAATACATTTCAGAAAGAGCTGTCGGATAACGAATGGTTTAAGCAAAATGATCTTTCGCCATCAAGCACCATGCGTGGCCTGTGGGAGCGCCTGCAGGGCCTCCCCTGGGGTCACGCAGGGGTGAGCATCCTGGGCCATGAGCTGTGGGGATGCCGACCCTCTCCCCGGGCCCCCCGCCCACCATCTAGCCCAGTCTGCAGAGCACAGGCCTGTTCATAGTCTCTCCTCTAGCACTGGGAACTCTTGCAACACCAGTGATTTCTTATAACTGCCCATAAGTTTAAAAAAGACAAAAACCAGAACACCAGTGAATTTAGCAGAACTCTGGCCCATTGTGACTGGTGATCAAAATGAAAAAGCCCTAAGATGGATTTTAAGAAAGATGGTAATTCAGTTCTTTATACAGCTTGACATGAGGAAACAGATATTCTTAACAGTGCAAGGTCCCCAAATGCCTCCATCTCTGGGTTTTTTGAAGAACATTTGCCCAACCACAATTCTTTCGGTAAGTCACTTTGGTAACCTGTGGAACCCCAGGGCATGGGCGAGAACTTCAGTGGGTGATGTGGACTCCTCTGAACTGGCCCCTCCAATCTGCTGGATTTGTTTGAGGCAGGGCTGTAGGAGCAGGGAAGGAGAGGTGTGACCGGTTTCCCCATTTTCCAAGTTGTTTGGCAAAGGAAAAGGAAAACATTATTTTACTATGTATCAATAGCATTTTACTACACGCACTTTATGAAAAAAAAAATGAACTTGTAGCAAACCTGACTTTCCAAGATTAAACATTTTTAAGTGGATGGAAGTGAAATTCCCCCGGAACAGACTACACCAACCGTGAAAGGATCTTGTTAAAGCTGCAGTTGTTGGTTAACGCCTTGTTGGACTTCTTACATGAAGAAAATTCTGCTTGACTTGATCATCACAGCAAAAGGCCCGATGGCAACCTGAGTTTTTTTCCCACAGCAGTTCAAGAAAGAAAGGGTGGGGCAACAGAGCAACCTAGGCTTGTCCACTGAAGACGCAACCCATCATGGTGGCCACCTCCGCCTGGGAGTTTGGCCTCTGAGATAATTTTACTAAGCTTCCAGAGCCCAGCAAGTCGGTTCAATCTGTTTCTGGTGCCTCTGCTACCAGATGTCCTGAGAGCAGACTTGGGACTCTGCTGAGACTGGCCTGGCTGCGGCCACACCATGGGGAAGGCCTGCTCCCTCCTGGAACCGTGACGTCTTCCTGTGAATCCCCAGGCATGGAACAAGGGCAGAGGAAAATACGCATGGAACACCGAGACTGGTGAACATGAAGGGACTCGTTCCTTCCAAAGACGACATTCCAAGTGTTAGCTACTGCAAACAGTCTGAACAGCACAAGGTCTTCCCACAAATCTCGTACTGCAGACTTCTCCGGCATGTGCACCACCTGCTTAGTCTGAGTGCCAGAGGTCAGACAGGCAGGCCTCTGGGGCTTTCAGGGCTTGGAAGGGAGGGCAGGTAAAGCAGGGCGTCTTGTGAAGTTACCCAAGACCCTGCTCCCTGAGGTTGGCATTGGGCAACAGACATAGCAGCTGAAAAGCACACCAGGACACGTGACATCCCGGGCTGCAGGGAGAGACACAGCCACGAGGTCAGTGCTCAGCACCTGAGTAACGCTGGCCCTGGCTCCTCCAAGAGGCAGCTTGCAGGCGGTCTGTCCAAGGGAAGGGAAGAGGGAGACGCAAGCTTCTCTTCCTGCCAGGGCTACCCTGGAGCCATCTCCTCGTAAAGTGTGCCTGAAAACCATGCAGCTGATGCATGCAATTCTAAGCAGCAGCGGCATGGGGACACGGCACCACCCCAGCTGGCTCCAGGGCTGTTGGGGTGCCCAGGAGCCCAGTAGCCCCACCCCTGGCAAATCAGACATCACCAACTGTCCTGGGTTGGCAGGCACAGGCACTATGGCCAGAAATGTTACTGTGGCCTAAGAGTGCCAAAAGACCCCAAGAAGACAAAGTCCCAGAGATCAGTATCCAACAGGCACCAAAAGCTGCTGTGGGGCCTGCTGGGCAGGCACCCAGCATGGCATCATGGGCCACAGGCCAAGGTGGGTGAGCTCTTTAACAAGATGGAGGTGGGGTTGGGGGCAAGATGCCTCTGACAGAGGGCCACCGGACAGAAAGGGATGATCCAGAACGTGGGAGTGTCACTTTTGAAGAACTGCTTGACCCCCTATGAGCAGAGACCTGTGTGTGAGGTCAGAACAGACAAGGAGCCTTATCCCTTTCACTCTGTCCAGCAAGCAGTCTTTGCCCCACATTACCCATGTTTCATTTCTTCCACCTCTATCTGCACCACTGGGCGGGCTGCCTGGACAGCTAGGGGGTGTGACCTAGGGAGTCGGGCAGGAGCTGGCAGGGAGCAGTGTGCCCCCGGGTGTGTGGACTGCCAGCTGCTGCTCTCCTGACCCACCTAGCAGAGGGTGGCTCTGTTGTCTGTGGGGGAGTTCTGTGATACTTTGACACTGGGTTCCAGTTAGAAGTATGTGACTGGGGTCCCTCTCCCAGGACGCTTGTCCTGACAGGCCTGGTCAGAGATGCCACCCCCCACCCCTGCAATCCTCTGCTCTGTGCAGCAGACACAGCAGCCCAGTAGCTGGGTCACCCTCCTGTCTAATGGGCAGGGTTCCCAATGACCAGTGGGAAGTGTGGCCCCAATTCCTTCCTGGACAGACTCACCTCATAATCAGAGACAATGTATAAACTAAGAGGAACCAACCAGACGGGGCAGATGGCAGACGGGGCAGTCCAGAGGCCTGAGGAAGCTGTCAGTTAAACCTGAGCATGTCAGGCAAGAGGAAACTTATTTGATTCCAGTGGTTCCGATGTCCAACACCGGAGTAAACCCACCCACCTCTCTTCCCTATTCTTACCCCTTAGTGTGCTGCCTCTGACTCCTGGCCCGCTAAGGCTTAGGAGAACCGCCCTGGAGACCCAGGGGCCTGGGAGCACGGGAATATCCCCAAATCCTGCCAATACCTCAGAGGGCTACAGGTGTGGTGTCAGGGCCTCAGGCTGCTGCCTGGAGGTCTCCCTCCAGGCCCTAGAACATAAGCCTCCCTGCACACTGGCTCACAGGCGTGTCACCATGCAGGAGCACCAAGCCCCCAGATGGGCGGGGCTGTAGCCAGGGTCCTGGGCAGCACACGACCTTGCTTTTCTTTTAAATCTTCCAGATCTAGCTGCAAAGGCTCCCGAGGCTTCTTTGCCCCATCTGGACCTGGAAACGAGCTGATTTTTTTAAAACCCAGATTCTTGGTGTATTTGGACACAATGAATACTGTGCCTTTCATATTTTCTTTGTATTTCTCCATAGTTGCTTGACCCAACATCTTTCTGTCTGCTCTATACAATGAAAATACAAACTAAATGAGAATAGAAAAAATAATTAAAGCATTAAATTGTACAAATTACAAATCTGTTCCAAAATATACTTACATTAAATAAAATACGCATTTCAGTAAGAGATCTACAGTGAATGACTCTGCATTCTGGGAAGCTTCACGACACCTAGGCAGGGCCGACATTCGTGGGAGGAGCTAAGAGACTTCGCACCAATCACAGTTTGCAGCGGGTTTCTGAACGGCCAATCTGCGGGCTATACTGAGCATCAGCATCACCTGCGCGGGACTGACGGGGGAGGGGAGAAGCAGCTCTAGCCTCGACGCTGAGTTCATTCTCATCAACAGCCTATACAGTACAGTTTCAAAACAGTAAACATGTTAAGGTAAGCAGACAACTCTTTAGAACCCCAGACACATTTTCTGGCTGTATTTATGTGGAACTCTCCGGCTACAATGGGCGGTCGTGAAGAAGTTCTTCCTCAGGACAACACGGTCACAGGACTCGGAGGAGCCGGCGGGACTGAGGGGAGCTGAGGATCGGGGAGAGGCTCCTCTGGTTGCGGGTGGAGCCCATCTTCTCACGCACAGTCCGCGGCCCTGCAGTCCTCTCCCCTTATCATCTGGCATAGCGCTTAATGTAGTCTTCCACTTTATTCCGGAAGTCCTCCTGCGGGGTGTGGATCAGGGCCGTGAGTCATGGGGGAGCGACTATGGACAAGTGAGGCACCCCGAGCCAAGGGCCCCCGTGAGCTCTGGGGAGTGTGTGGAGGGCCCAGCCTCACCACCAGGTAACCAAGGGGCAGGACGCGCAGAGACCTGCAGCAGAGTGCTGCCTCCCTGCCACTCAGGGTGCCAGGGTGGGGATGCCAACACGCTCTGTGTGTAAGGAAACTGAAGACCCTTCATTCTGCAGACGGGATAGATGCCCAGTGCGGTCAAGGTCCCCACGTGGGTCAGGCCAGTGCTTTGGACCGCAAACAGTCCCGGGCTGCTGCTCTCGGGGAAGGCCCTGTGTCCAGATCCGCCTTCCCAGGACCCTCCCACCTACCGTCCAGGTGCGGCGGGCCATCAGGGTGCCCACCCTGCCTGAGAGGAGAGGGGGGCTTGAACACAGTCGCCTCCTTGGGCAACAAGCAAAACCTACCTGGCGCCTGGCTGATCCCTATAAAAAGGCCGTATGGATGCAGGCCACTCCCAGGCCAGCACGAACAGGAAAGCCACCTCCTATCTGAACCAACGCCCCAAGTGTGTCCCTAGGTCTTTTCTCTCTAAGGTTAGAAGCAGAATTCCTCGGCCTCGCAGGACTGGGATGGGCCCCGGGATTGTCTGAGCCACAGGAGTACTTGGAGCTCGTCCACCTCAGAAGGCCTGCCCACGTTTGCTGGGGCAGCCTGTGAGCTGAAGGTGGGTTCCCAGGCCCCTCCTCTCCACACTGCTGCCCACACGGTGACCCCCTTCACCCACATCCAGGGACACACACAGCCCAGGTCCTGATGTGCATCCTCTACTGGTGACTGGGAGGCCCCTGCAGGGGCCACTAGGGAGGCTGTGAATTCACTCTGCAGGTGGGGGGCTGGCTCTGGGCTGAGGAAGGGGAGAGCTGCGACCACCACCAGCTGGCCCAGGGCTGCGCACGGAGCCCCTCACCAGCCCACAGCCAACACAGGCTGCACAGAAGCAGCAAAATTCACAAGGTCCACGTCCACAGTGCCCCGAAGCCCACAGTACCATCTGCTCTGGGGGCCAAAGCTCTCAGGGTGAAGTGATGATTCCACGGGCAGCCCCTGTCCTCAGTGTGACCCCAGGAGCACAGGTGCCCCGCCTGAGCCTGAGGCCCCTCTGGTCTCCATGCCCCTCCAGGTGAGCAGTCCTCCCCAACAGGCCCTGCAGTGCCCCTCGCTCCTCTGAGACCGCCTGAGAAGGCCAGGAACTCCGGGCTGAAGTCCCGAGCTCTGCCCCCTCCTGGTGGGTCTTCTCCCTTCTTTTTGGCCCTGTTTCCTCACAGCAAATGAGGGACAAGGTGAGGCCCCCCACTCCGTGTGGAGCTGTGGGCAGGCGGGACAGAGCCTGCGGTGTGAGGGCTGGGGGCCGCCTCTGTCCTCCTGCCTGCATTCCTACGCTGTCACGGGGTGAAGCAAGAATTGCCTGTTGTCGGTCACTCACTGAACTCTGCTAGGAAAGCACACCTTATAGGAACATCCCTGTCTGACCTGGGGTCAAACACTTTCCTGAGATCAGGCACATTGATTATAACACATCAATTATAAATGCTTCAAGCTCCAATCCTGGGTTCCACCATTCTCAATTTCATCCTTATCTACTCAAGGGGCAGTAATTCTCTTTTTAGGCTTCCCAGGTGGCACTAGGTAAAGAATCGCCAATGCAGGAGATTCAGCTTTGATCTCTGGGTCGGGAAGATCTCCTGGAGAAGGAAATGGCAACCCATGCAGTATTCTTTCCTGGAGAATTCCATGGACAGAGGAGCCTGGAGAGCTACAGTCCATCGGGTCACAAAGAGTCAGATACAACTGAGTGTACGTGCGCACACACACAATTATATTTTCACCAAACACATCACATCTGTGAATAGCTTACCTTGTCTCGCAAATGATGTTCCGCAGCTTCAATATTCAGTGGATCATCAAAATTCAACAGATCCTTAAAAAGAAAGTCAGAGTAAACAGTGGAAAGAACCTGTTTTTCTGCTGTTACCAGTCTTCATTTTATGAAACAGACAACAGAAATTTAATCAACAAATGTTAGCGTGACCCAGAGAGTTGAGAAAACTGCCAAGAAATAAAGTTCTTTTGATGCAGAAGCATTGAACGTGAGACATTTTTTCCAAAATGATGATTCATGGTTGGCTGAGAGAAGGGTGGAATGTATGCACAGATGACTTTCCGCAGTTTGGTGAGGAAATAGCAATCACCTTAATTTCTAATGCTATTTCTTATAATTGGGGAAGGACAAACCACTCTCAAAATGAGCATTTATAAAAAAATTCTGTTTTTCCTTAGAAACTCATTTTCCCCTTGATTTTGTGATTAATAACTGTGCCTGCTATGCTTTCATTCTGGTCTTGCCTGGGCTTCCCCTTCATCTTTAACTCATCTCCACAAGCACTCTGCTCACAACCCAGGAGGAATGATGTCTGGACCCAAACTGGTCGGAGGACAGTGCCATTAGGTCTGCGTTCCTTGGCCTGAGGAGGAAGCACCTTCCCACCTCAGAAAAGCCCTGGGAGGGTTCCCCTCCTCCTGACCTTCCACCGCCCGCCTCTCCACCAAGAATAAGCACAGGTCTCAGATAGGGGGGCCACATCTTATCTTCATACTATCTGTTCCTCTTCTGAAAGACCAGGGTAGAAAGATCTGTCCTTATGATGAGTCATTGCTTTCCAAAGCCATCAATAGATCACTGTAAAGAAACTGTATTTCTCCTCAGCAGTAATGTTTAACCTGGGGACTGTATTCCTGATTTGGAAATAAATATGGCTGTGAACAATATGTTACAAATAGAGCAAGGAAAATCTGTAACTCTATGATCATTTACAGCTGGGAAATTAGATTTCAAGTCCTAGAAACAGGCAAAAGTATGAAGCGTATATAATAGGAGACTACACCAAACACACAGAATTCTTTGTCTTCTCAACTGTAGTGAATATATGAGGCATGGAAGAGTCTCTTGTGAGGCTCTGGGTGTTTTATTTGCTGAAGATGACAGAGCAAGGAAGCAGGGACAGGACAGGGACAGGAAGCAGCCCACAGGACAGTGGGCTGTCGGTTCATTTTCCTGGAGGGACCTGAGGTTTTATTCAAAGTAGCACAGGTTTTTCTTGCCCAAGGACAGGTCCTTGAAATTTATTTCTTTTAAAGCTCCTTTATGATCAAATAGATTTAACTTATATGCAGAGTACATCGGAGAAGGCACTGGCAACCCACTTCAGTACTCTTGCCTGGAAAATCCCATGGAGGGAGGACCCTGGTGGGCTGCAGTCCATGGGGTCTCAAAGAGTCGGACACGACTGAGTGACTTCGCTTTCATGCACTGGAGAAGGAAATGGCAGCCCACTCCAGTGTTCTTGCCTGGAGAATCCCAGGGACGGGGGAGCCTGGTGGGCTGCTGTCTATGGGGTCACACAGAGTCAGACACGACTGAAGCGACTTAGCAGCAGCAGCAGAGTACATCATGTGAAATGCCGGGCTGGATGAAGCACAAGCTGGAATCAAGGTTGCTGGGAGAAACATCAATAATCTCAGATATGCAGATGATACCCTTATGACAGAAAGTGAAGTGAAGTCGCTCAGTCGTGTCTGACTCTTTGCAACCCCGTGGACTGTATCCCACCAGGCTCCTCTGCCCATGGGATTCTCCAGGCAAAAATACTGGAGTGGGTTGCCATTTCCTTCTCTAGGGGATCTTCCCGACCCAGGGATCGAACCCAGGTCTCCCACATTGCAGGCAGATGCTTTAACCTCTGAGCCACCAGGGAAGCCCAAAGAGCCTCTTGTTGAAGGTGAAAGAGCAGAGTGAAAAAGCTGGCTTAAAACTCAACATTCAGAAAACTAAGATCATGTCATCCAGTCCCATCTGTTCATGGCAAATAGATGGGGAAACAATGGAAACAGTGACAGACTTTATTTTTTTGGTTCCAGAATCACTGCAGATGGTGACTGCAGCCATGAAATTAAAAGACTCTTACTCCTTGGAAGAAAACTATGATGAACCTAGAGAGTGTTCTAAAAAGCAGAGACACTACTTTGCCAACAAAGATCTGTCTAGTCAAAGCTATAGTTTTTCTAGTAGTCATGTATGGATGTGAGAGTTGAACTATAAAGAAAGCTGAGCACCAAAGAATTGATGCTTCTGAACTGTGGTGTTGGAGAAGCCTCTTGAGAGTCCCTTGGACTGAAAGGAGATCCAACCAGTCCATCCTAAAGAAAATCAGTCCTGAATATTCATTGGAAGGACTGATGCTGAAGCTGAAACTCCAATCCTTTGGCCATCTGATGTGAAGAACTGACTCACTGGAAAAGACTGTGATGCTGGGAAAGATTAAGGGCAAGAGGAGAAGGGGACGACAGAGGATAAGATGGTTGGATGGCATCACTGACTCGATGGACATGAGTTTGAGCAAGCTCTAAGAGTTGGTGATAGACAGGGAAGCCTGGTGTGCTGTGGTCCATGGAGTTGCAAAGAGTTAGACACGACTGAGCGACTGAACTGAAATGATGATCAAAAAGTCAAAACTCAAAGGAACAGCTAATTGTGAAAGGCCTAAAGGTTGGTGACGACACGCTCCTTCATCCAAACCAGGGCACCTGGAAGTAAAGCAGAGTGGAGTGTGGGGCAGCCAGGCCCCCAGGGGAGCGAACCCGATGGAGAAGACCACAGGGAACGGAGCTGGTCCGTGCTGCCCCTGAGGCAGTGGGGATGCTCTCCTCTCCCCTTCCTCTGCTCTCTCCCCACCTGTTCCCCCGACCTCCCCGTGGGTCGCTGCAAAGCACCCTCAGTTCTTAACTCACTGTTCTTCTGACTCACAAAAGTGCCAAAGAAGAGAGGGGTTCAGTAATTCCCTTGTGTTATCCTTAATGCTATCTTTAAAACCAGCAGACAGAGAAATTTTTAAAAATTTGGAATTTTGGTCAACATACTTACAGTAAACAAAGAGTTTAATCCCCAAACAACATCCTGAAATGAGAAGAAAGAAAAACAAGTTTCAGGTGAGAGTGGTCTCCAAGAGATGGATGGGCCAGTAAGTCAGCATATTATGAAGGCTAGGTTTTTCCAAATTGTTTTAAAAGGCAGGGCCTAGAGAGTTAATCAGCAAAGAGCCATGGGGAAATGGAGCCTGCACACAGGCCCAGTCCTCTCAGGCCACCCTCGCCCCCAAGGGCAGTAGCTCCACGGCCAGTCGCCGCCCGCTTCTCGTGCCCTTGGTGCAGACTGAGGCCTCTGGGCGGCTCCAGGCCACTTCTCGTGCCCTTGGTGCAGACTGAGGCCTCTGGGCGGCTCCAGGGAGGACAGCATTTATTGTCCATACCTCACTGAGCCGAGGTGCCGTGTGTGAAAATGTTAAGGGAGAGAGAGGCAGGGAGACAGCATGTGCGCTATACCAGGCAGCCCAGAGCCTCAGACAGGCTGACATGCTGCCCGCGGCCCTTCAGGTTAAGAAGAGAGGGATAGTCACCACGAAAACAGCCTCACTCAGAAGGCCACATCTCTGCGCTGAAGCCAAAGGCAAGCCAGGAACACCACTGCCCCCAGACCCAGTCTGAGGCGAGTGCTCCTCTGGGCAGGACTGACCCCATGGCAGACAGGCAGGGGCTGTGACACCATGGAACCACTTCACTGCTCAAAGATGGTGGAAGTCAGGTAGCTGCTTGCCACTCACTGAACACTGGCCAAAAGCCGGGACGCTTCTGATAAGGGTCAGCGAAGAAAGTCAGGGGCCCAGGGGCAGCGGCATGGGAGAGCTCGGAGATGATGCACTGCCCATGGCGCCACGTGGGTGCCCAGGACACACACCCTCGAAGCCCACGTGAGTCACGCTGGCAAAACACCCGCGGCCGCTCCCGGAGTCCCTGTGGCTCCCTGATCACCCCCCGCCCCAGAGAGGCGCCCCCTCCAGCACAGCTGGCCACGCCCACCACGCCTCCTCTGTGCCCGCCCACTGCTGGCAAGCCTGCACCGAGTGAGGGGAGACCACTGTGCAAGCCCGGGGAACAGTGGGACAAGCAGGAGAGTGAAGCACTGCAGTGCCCGTGGCAAAGGGCAGAGAGGGCCTGATGCCCCTCCAACCCGCTCAGTGAACTGGGGGCGGCGGAGCCCTGGGAGGGCCGGGCGGGCGGTGAGGGCAGCGGGATCGGGGAGGGAGGCCAGCTGTGTGGACGGGACAGCGTGCACACGGCTGTCCTCCCGGGAGCTCCTCACAGAAGGGGAGGCCCTGGGCAGAGGCCCGCACTTCACCTTCAGCGTCCTTGTGGGGGCCCAGCCGGTGCCGTCGATCGAGTGTTCTCTCAGTAAGCTGAAACAGACGGAAAAGCGGAGGGGGTGAGTGGAGCGGCCAACAGGCCGGCCAGCCGCCGGTGCGCAGCTGGGCGCAGCAGCACGGAGCGGCTCCTGTCCGCC
>CAKJTW010000362.1:0-93519 GCA_917880005.1 Nanger dama | reverse complement strand
TTATAGGTTAGGAGCTAGGTTAGGTTACGTTTAGGTTAGGTTCGTGCTTAGGTCAGGGGTTAGGTTAGGTTAAGATTAGCTAGACTTAGGCTTGTGGTTTAGGCTAGTGTCTAGTGTTAGGTTGATTTGGGGTTAGTGCTAGGCTAGCTTGGGTAGCCTAGGCCAGGCCAGGTTCATGGCTTAGGGTTTGGGCTAGTCCGGTAAGGGGGTTAGGTTAGTGTTAGAAACTGTTAAAAGGTTAGGTTAGAAGGGTCAGATTTAGGTTAGGCTGAATCGGTTAGATTAGTGTTACGGTTAGGGGTTGGGGGGTTAAAGTACTGTTAGGTTGAAGGCAGGAAGAGGCTTGATTTAGTCAGGCTTAGCTATTAGGGTCCAAGGCTTAGGGCCATGTCACGGTGGGCAGGGGCAGGAGCAGGCCTTTAGGCCAGGGCCAGGCCAGAGGGCTAGATCATGGCCAGGCAGTGGCCAGGCCTAGGGCCAGGCCAGGGGCCTAGGCTCAGGGCAATGCCAGGCCACAGGCCAGGGCCAGGCCTAGGGTCCGGGGCCAAGATCAGAGCCAGGGCCTATGGCTAGGCCTTGTGTCAGGCAGTGTCAGGCAGGCCTGAGACAGGCCAGGCCAGGGTTAGGGGCTAGCCTAGTGTGGGCCAAGGGTTAGGCTTAGGCCCAGGTCCAGGCCAGGCGCTGGGGCTGTGGCTAACGTTACTGTTAGGCTAGGTAGAAGAGGCCTAAGCCAGGTTATGCCAGAACAGGGCAGATCTTAAGGCCCAGGATTTAGGGCCAGGGTTTACACGTCAGAGCCAGGCTTAGGTCAGGGCAGGTTCATTGTTTAGGTTAGGCCAGGGCTGAGGAAGGGCATGTTAGGGTCAGGTTAGGCTAGGCTAGGTCCAGGCCAGGCCAGGACATGGCAGCGTTGTGTCAGGGCCTGGCTAGGCCAGGGCCAGGGCTAGGGGCAGGGGAAATGGCTTAAGAGCCAGGGGCAGGGCCAGGGGCAAGGTCACGGCTAGGTAGGGCAGGGCTAGGGGCCAGAGGCTAGGCTAGGCCAGGGCTAGCGCCGGCCAGGCCAGGCTAGTGGCCAGTGCCAGGCCTAGGCTAGGCAGGGGCAGGGCTCAGGCAGCAGTGCCAGGCTCAGGACAGGCCAGTGCCAGGGCCAGGGCCACAGCCAGTGCCAGAGCCCAGGTCACGGCCAGTGCCCAGGGCCAGGCCAGGCCAGGCCCAGGCCAGGGCCAGGCCAGGGTCAGGCCAGGCCAAGACCAGCCTCAGACGACAGGCCTAGGCCCAGGGCCAGGGCCAGTGCCAGGCCTAGGCCAGGGCCAGTGCCAGGCCAGGCCAGGCCAGGCTAGGCCAGGCAGGTCCAGGCCAGGGCCTGGCCTAGGACCAGGGCCAGGGCCAGGCCAGGCCAGGCCATGGCCAGGCCAGGCCAGAAGCAGGCCAGGCGCAGGCCAGGCCAGAACAGGGCCAGGGCTCAGGCCAGGGCAGGGCCAGGGCCAGAGCCAGGCCAGGCCAGGCCAGGGCAGGGCAGACCAGGGGACTAGGGCCAGGGCAGGCCAGGCCAGGCCAGGCCAGGCCTAGGGCCAGGCCAGGGCCAGGGCCAGGCCAGGGCCATGTCCAGGCATAGGCCAGGCCAGGGCAGGGCCAGGGCCTAGGCCAGGCAGGCTAGGGCTGAGGCCAGGGCCAGGCCAGGCCAGGCCAGGCCAGGGCCAGGCCAGGCCAGGCTAGGCTAGGCCAGGCCAGGCCAGGCCAGGCCAGGCCAGGGCCAGGCCAGGCCAGGCCAGGCCTAGGCCAGGGCCAGGCCAGGGGCCAGGCCTAGGGCCAGGCTGGGCAGGGCCAGGGCCAGGCCAGGGCCAGGCCAGGCCAGGCCAGGCCAGGGCCAAGGCCAGGCTCAGGCCAGGCCCAGGGCAGGCAGGCCAGGGGGCCAGGCCAGGCCCAGGCCAGGCCAGGCCCAGGCCAGGGCTAGGCCAGGCCAGGCCAGGGCCAGGCCAGGACAGGCCAGGCCAGGCAGGCCAGGGCCAGGGTCAGGGCCAAGCCAGGGCCAGGGGCCAGGCCAGGCTAGGCACTAGGCAGGCCAGGCCAGGCCAGGCCAGGCCAGGCCAGGCCAGGGCTAGGCTAGCGCCAGGCCAGGCCAGGGCCAGGCCAGGCCAGGGAAACAGGCCAGGCCAGGCCAGGCTCCAGGCCAGGCCAGGCCAGGCCAGGCACAGGCCAGGCCAGGCCCAGGCCAGGTCCCAGGGCATGAATAGGCCAGGCCAGGGGGCCAGGCCAGCCAGGCCAGGCCAGGCCAGGCTTAGGGCCCAGGCCAGGGCCAGGCCAGGGCCAGGCCAGGCCAGGCCAGGGCAGGCCAGGCCAGGCCAGGGCCAGGGGCAGCTAGGCCAGGCCAGGGCCAGGCCAGGCCAGGCCAGGCCAGGCCAGGCCAGGCCAGGCCAGGCCAGGGCCTCGGCCAGGGCCAGGCCAGGCCCGGGCCAGGGCCAGGGCCAGGCCAGGCCTAGGCCAGGCCAGGGGCCAGGGCGGCAGGCCAGGCCTAGGCCAGGCCAGGGCAGGCCAGGCCCAGGGCCAGGGCAGGCCAGGCCAGGCAGGCCAGGGCCAGGGCCAGGCCAGGCCAAGGCCAGGCCAGGCCAGGCCAGGCAGGCCAGGCCAGGCCAGGCACAGGCCAGGCCAGGCCAGGGCTAGGGCCAGGGCTAGGGCCAGGTCAGGCCAGGCCAGGCCAGGGCCAGGCCAGGCCAGGGCTCAGGGCCAGCCAGGCCAGGCCAGGGCCAGGCCAGGGCCAGGCCTAGGCCAGTGCCAGGCCAGGCCAGGGCATGGCCAGGCCAGGTCAGGCCAGGGCCAGGGCCAGGCCAGGCCAGGCAGGCCAGGCCAGGGCCAGGAAAGCCTAGGCCAGGCCAGGGCCAGGGCCAGGCCAGCCAGTGTCAGGCCAGGGCCAGGCTAAGGGCTGGCCAGGCCAGGGCCAGGCCAGGCCAGGTAAAGCCAGGCCAGGGTCAGGCCAGGCCAGGGCCAGCCAGGGCTTCAGGCCTTAGGCCAGGCCTAGCCAGGGCCAGGACCAGGCCAGGCCCAGGCCAGGCCAGGGGCAGGGCCTAGGCAAGGCCAGGCCAGGCCAGGCCTAGGCAGGCCAGGCCAGGCCAGGCCAGGCCAGGCCCAGGCCAGAGCCAGGGCCAGGCCAGGTCAGGGCCAGGCCAGGCCCAGTGCCAGGCCAGGCCAGGCAGGCCAGCCAGGACAGGGCAGGCCAGGGCCAGGCCAGGCTAGGCCAGGGCAGGGGGCAATAGGCCAGGAGGCCAGGCTGCTCCAGGCCAGGCCAGGGCCAGGCCAGGCCAGGGCCAGGGCCAGGGTCAGGGCCAGGCTAGGCCAGGGCCCAGGCAGGGCCAGGATCAGGGGCCAGGCTCAGGCCAGGCCAGGCAGCCGAGGCCTAGGTCCAGGTCAGGCCAGACAGGCCAGCTTGCCAGGCCAGGACCAGGCCAGGGCCTAGGCCAGGCCAGAGCTAGGCCAGGCCAGGCCAGGTCCAGGGCCAGGCCTAGGCCAGGCCAGGCCAGGGCCAGGTGTGGTGGCCGGGGGCCTGGCCAGGCCAGGCCAGGTCCTGGCCAGGCCAGGCTGGGCAGGGCCGGGGCAGGCCAGGCCAGGCCTGGGCCAGGCCAGGGCCAAGGCCAGGGGCCAGGCCAGGGCCAGGCCAGGGCCAGGCCAGGCCTGGCAGGGCCAGGGCCAGGCCAGGGCCAGGGGCTGGGCCAGGCCAGGCCAGGGCCAGGCCAGGGCCAGGGTCAGGCCAGGCCAGGCTTGGGCCAGGCCGCCCAGGCCAGGGGCCCAGGGCCAGTTGCCATGGCAAGCCAGGGCCAGGGCAGGCCAGGCCAGGCCAGGCCAGGCCAGGCCAGGCCAGGGCCAGGCCAGGGCCAGCGCCAGGCCGGGGCCAGGCCACGGCCAGGGCCAGGCTCAGGCCAGGCCAGGCCAGGCCAGGCCAGGCCAGGCTAGGCCAGGCCAGGACCAGCCAGGGCCAGGCCAGGCCAGGCCAGGGCCAGGCCAGGCCTGGCCAGGCCAGGCCAGGCCAGGTGCTAGGCCAGGGGCCAGGCCAGGCCAGGCCAGGCCAGGGCCAGGCCAGGCCAGGCCAGGCAGGGCCAGGCAGGGCCAGGCCAGGCTAGGCCAGGCCAGGCAGAGCCAGGCCGAGGCCAGGCCAGGCCAGGGCCAGGCCAGGCCAGGTAGCGGGCCAGGCAGGCCAGGCCTGGGCCAGGCCAGGCCGGGCCAGGCCAGGCCAGGCAGGCCAGGCCAGGCCAGGGCAGGCAGGCAGGCCAGGCCAGGCCAGGCCAGGCCAGGCCAGGCCTAGGGCCAGAGCCAGGCCAGGGCCAGGCCAGGACCAAGCCAGGCCAGGTTAGTGCTAGGCCAGGGCCAGGCCAGGCCAGGCTAGGCCAGGCCAGCGCCAGGGCAAGGCCAGGCCAGGCCAGGCCAGGCCAGGCCAGTGCTTAGGCCAGGCTAGGCCAGGCCAGGCCAGGCTACGCCTAGGCCAGGCCAGGGCCAGGCCAGGCCAGGCTAGGGCCAGGGCCAGGCCAGGCAGGCCAGGCCAGGCCAGGCCAGGCCAGGCCAGGCCAGGCCCAGGGCCAGGCCCGAGGCCAGGGCCAGGGCCTAGGGCCAGGTCATGGCTAGTGCCAGGCCTAGGCCCAGGCCAGGGCCAGGCTCAGGCCAGGCCAGGTCAGGCCAGGCCAGGGCCAGGCCAGCAGGCCAGGGCAGGCGCAGGCCAGGCCAGGCCAAGGTCAGGCCAGGCCAGGCCAGGCCAGGCCAGGCCAGGCCAGGCCCAGGGCCAGGGGCTAGGCCAGGCCAGGCCTGGCCAGGCCAGGCCAGACCAGGCCAGGGCCAGGGCCAGGGCCAGGCCAGCCAGGCCAGGCCAGCCAGGCAGTGCCAAGCCAGGCCTAGGCCAGGCCAGGCCAGGCCAGGGCCAGGCCAGGCCAGGGCCAGGCCAGGGCCAGGCTCCAGGGCAGGCCAGGCCAGGCCAGGGCCAGGGCCAGGGCCAGGGCCCAGGCCAGGGCCCAGGCCAGGCCAGGCCAGGCCTAGGCCAGGTCAGGCCAAGCCAGGCCAGGCCAGGCCAGCCAGGGCCCAGGCCAGGCCAGGGCCAGGGCCAGGCCAGGGCCAGGGCCAGGCCAGGCCAGGCCAGGGCCAGGCCAGGCCAGGCCAGGCCAGGTCAGGGGGCCAGGGCCAGGCCAGGCAGGGCCAGGCCAGGGAGGCCAGGGCCAGGCCAGGCCAGGGCCAGGCCAGGCCAGGCCAGGCCAGGGCCAGGCAGGGGCCAGGCCAGGCCAGGGCCAGGGCAGGCCAGGCCAGGCCAGGGCCAGGCCAGGCCAGGCCAGGCTCAGGCCAGAACTAGGCCAGGGGCCAGGCCAGGTCAGGGCCCAGGCGCAGGCCAGGGCCAGGGCAGGCCAGGCCAGGGCCAGGGCCAGGCCAGGCCAGGCTAGGCCAGGCCAGGCCAGGCCAGGCCAGTGCCTAGGCCAGGCACAGGGGTCAGGCTAGGCCAGGCCCAGCGGCCAGGCCAAGCAGGCCAGGCCAGGCCAGGCTCAGGCCCAGGCCAGGCCAGGCCAGGCCAGCAGGCCAGGGCAGGCTAGGCCAGGCCAGGCCAGGCCAGGCCAGGCCAGGCCAGGCACAGGCTAGGCCAGGCCAGGCCAGGCCAGGCCAGGGGCAGGCCTAGGGCCAGGCCAGGGCTAGGCTAGGCAGGGCAGGCCTAGGCCAGGTCAGGAGGCCAGGCTAGCCAGGCTAGGCCAGGGCCAGGCCTAGGCCAGGCCAGGCCAGGCCAGGGTCAGGCCAGGGCCAGGCCAGGCGCCAGTGCAGGCCAGGTCAGGACCAGGCCAGGCAGGCTAGGCCAGGCCAGCCAGCCTAGGCCAGGCCAGGCCAGGTCAGGCCAGGGCCAGAGCCAGGCCAGGCCCAGGCAGGCCAGGCCGGCCAGGCCAGGGCCAGGCCAGGCCAGCCAGGCCGGGGCTAGGGCCAGGCCAGGCAGGCAAGGTCATGTCAGTCCAGGCAGCAGGTCCAGGCTTGGCCTGACCAGGCCACGCCAGGGGCCAGGCCAAGCCAGGCCAGGGCTAGGACCCGGGGTTAAGGTAGGCTAGGCCGAGCCTGGCTGCCCAGCACTAGGCCAGGCAGGCCTAGGCCAGGTCAGGCCAGGGCAGGCCAGGCCTAACTACAAGTCTGGGCAGGCCAGGCCAGGCTAGGCATTAGGCCAGTGCAGTCAGGGTCAGGCCAGCTTAGAGGCCAGCCAGGGTGGGGCCAGGCCAGGCCAGCACTAGCCTAGTGCGGGCCAGTAGAGCCAGCTAAGCTAGAGCAGTACAGTCTAGTGCCAGGCCTGACGAAACCAGGCAAGGGCCAGGGCGAGGCCAGGGGCTTGGCAGGGCCAGGGCCAGGCAGGGCTAGGTCCAGGCTAGTCCAGGCCAGGCTAGGCTAAGGCACAGGCTAGGGAAGGCCAGCAGCCAGGCTAGGCAGGGCCAGGCCAGGCAGGCCAGGTCAGGCCAGGGCCAGGTACAGTCTAGGTAGGGCAGGCCAGGCCAGGCTAGGCCAGGTATAGGCTAGGGCTAGGCCGGGCCAGGCCTAGGCCAGAGCCAGGATGGCAGAGTCCAAGCCAGGGCTTAGGCCGCTCAGGCCAGGCCAGGCCAGGCCAGGCCAGGCCAGGCCAAGCCAAGTCAGGGCTAGGCCAGGCCACCCGGCTAGGCCAGGCCAGGGACTGCATAGGCCGGCCAGGCAGCATAGGCAGGCAGGGCCAGGCTAGTGTCAGCCTAGCTGTCCAGGCAGTATAGGGCCTAGGGCCTGGGCCAGGTCTAGGTTCCAGCCAGGGCTCGGAGTGCCAGGCAGGCCGGCCTGCCAGGCCGCCAGGCTGGGCCAGCCCCAGGCCAGGGCCAGGGCTCAGGCTGGCCAGGGGCCAGGCAGGCCAGGCCTATGGGCTTCAGGACAACCAGGGACAGTGGTCAGGAGCCAGGCCAGGGCCAGGGCCACAGCCAGGCTAAGTTTAGACTGAGGCAGTGGGCCAGGGCCAGGCTGGGCCTTAGGCCAGGGAAGCCCAGGTCAAGGTCAGGGCATGGCCAGGGGAGTCCTGTTTCAGGTCACACCCAGGCCAAAGTGCCAGGGCCAGGCCAGGCCAGGACAAGGTCAGGCTCCAGGCTCAGGCCAGTCACGATCTGGGCCAGGCCTTGTACCTTAGGTCAGGCTGCCAGGCTAGGCCCAGAGCCAGCCAGGCCAGGCCCCGCCCAGCCTAGCCCAGGTCACGGCCATTGCCAGAGCCTAGGCCTGTGGCCAGACTAGCAAGCGCTGGTTGCCAGGCCACACCTAGGCCAGAGCCAGGGCCAGGGCCAGTGCTGGGCGGCATCTGCCAGGCTGGGCGCTTTGTGACTAGGCCAGGCCGGGCTGCCAGCGCTAGCTATGCCAGGGGGGGCTCGAGCCAGCCTAGGTCAGGCCGGGGCCAGGCCTAGGCCTAGGCAGGTCAGACCAGTCAGGCTCAGGCTGGGGCCAGGCTAGGATCAGTGCCACTGTTAGGCAAGGTCAGGAAGACACCTAGCCCAGGTTTAGGCCTTTAGAACAGGGCCAGGCTGGTGACCATGGCTATCCCTAGTACTGGTGGTTCCACCGATGACTAGCCGCCAGGCCAGGGCCTTGAGGTTGGGGCACAAAGAGCGCGTCTGTATCAGGCCAGGGGCCAGGGCCTAGGCTCAGGACAGGCCATGCCTACAACAGGCTCAGGGCCGTGCTGCCAGGCCAGGGCCACTGGCAGGCAAGTAAAGGGCTCTGGCCTGGGTGTGCAGACGCGAAGCCAGGTCCAGGATGTGGGCTGAAGCCAGCCGTTAGGCTAGGGTTGTGGAATAGCTTCAGACTCCAGGCTTCAGGCCAGAACAGGCCAGGACAGCCCCATGCCAGGGCAAGGCCAGGGCCTAGAGCCGAGGCCTGGGCCAGGGCCAGCCCGGGTGGTCACTCACGCCAGGCCAGGGGCCATGGGTGATACCTAGGCCCAGGCCAGGGCCAGGCTGGCTCGCCAGGGCCAGGCGGGGCAGGCCACGTGCACAGGGGCAGGGCCAGGCCAGGGCTAGGCCATGGCTAAGGGTTGTAGGCCAGGCAGGGCCAAGCAGGCCAGGCCGCTAGGCCAGGCCAGGCTAGATAGGAAGGGGCCTGGCCAGGCAGGGAGTCCAGGGCCAGGCCAGGCCTAGGTAGGCATGTCAGGTCAGGCTAAGCTCAGGCCAGGGCCAGGCCAGGGCCATGGCAGGCCCAGGCCAGGGCCAGGCCAGGCCAGAAGCCAGGCTCTGCCAGGGCTAGGCCTAGTCAAGTCAGGCCAGGCCAGGCCAGGCTCCGGCTAGGTGCCAGGGCTTGCGAGGTTAGGATAGATTATGCAGGAGCTCAGTCCAGGCTATAACCAGGCCAGGTGCAGGCCAGGTGAGGCCAGCTTCCAGGCCAGGCTTAGGCCAGGCTTTTTGGCCTAGGACTAAGGGTCAGGCCTAGGCAGGGCCCAGGTAGCTCAGGCTAGTTGGGCCTAGGCTGTGGCCAGGCTTTAGGCCAGCGCCAGGCTTCTTTTGGCTAGGCAACAGGCCAGGCCAGGCCAGAGCCTGGGCCAGGGCCAGGCTTTTTAGGCCCAGGCTACAGGGCTAGGCCATGGCCTGGGCTCTAGGCTTGGTATGGTCACAGGCCAGGCCAGGCCAGGGGCCAGAAGCAGTTAAGAGGTCAGGAAGGGGCCTGGTCTAGGCCAGCTTTAGGCCTCAGGCCAAGCCAGGTTCCAGGGCCAGTGTCAGGGCCTTATGGCCAGGCCTAAGCTTGAAGAAGCTCAGGTTTGCACAGGGCCAGGGCCGGCCAGGGCCAGGCCAGGGCCAGGCCAGGCCAGCCCAGGCCAGGCCAGGCCAGGACCGCCAGGCCAGGCCAGGCCAGGCCAGGGCCAGGGCCAGCCAGGGCCAGGCCAGGCCAGGCCAGACCAAGTCAGGGCCAGGCCTAGGGCCAGTAGGCCAGGCCAGGGCAAGGCCAGGCCAGGCCAGGCCTGGTGGCCACAGGGCCAGGCTACTCAGGCCAGGCCAGGGGCCAGGGCCAGGTCAGGCCCAGGCCAGGCAGCCCAGGCCAGGGCCAGGCCAGCGCCAGGCCCAGGCCAGGCCAGCGCCAGGCCAGGCCAGGCTCAGGCCAGGCCAGGGCCAGGCTAGGCCAATGACAGGCCAGCCAGCCGCCAGGCCAGGCCAGGCCAGGGCCAGGGCCAGGCCCAGGCCAGGGCCAGGCCAGGGCCAGGCCAGGCCAGGTCAGGCAGGGGCCAGGCCAGGGCCAGGCCAGGTCAGGCCAGGGGCCAGGCCAGGGCCTAGGGCCAGGCCAGGCCCCAGGCCAGAGCCAGGCCAGGGCCTCTAGGCCAGGACAGGGCCAGGCCTAGGCCAGGCCAGGGCAGGTCAGGCCTAGGCCAGAGCCATGGCCAGGGCTCAGGCCAGGCCAGGCCAGGGCCCGGGCCAGGGCAGGGCCAGGCCTAAGGCCAGGCCAGGCCCAGGCCAGGCCAGGCCAGGCCAGGCCTAGGTCAGGCAGGTCCAGGCCTGGCCAGGCCAGTGCAGGGCCAGGGCCAGGCCAGGCCTGGCCTAGCGCCAGGCCAGGGGGCAGGCCAGCTAGGCCAGCCAGGCCAGGCTAGGCCAGGCTAAGGCCAGGGCCAGGCCAGGCCAGGGCCAGGGCCAGGCCAGGGTCTAGTGCCAGGCCATTTTTGACTAGGCTTAGACTCAGACTCAGGACATGTCAGGCCAGGCATGGGGCCAGGCAGCGCTTAGCCATTGGCAGGCCTCAGGCCCAGGCTAGGCTAGGCCAGGGCCAGGCCTGGCAGGGCTGGCTAAATCTAAAATAGGGCCAGAGGCAGATTAAGGCCAGGCCAGGCCTTAGATGCCACAGTTCAGGGCCAAGGTTAGGCCCAAGCTAAGATCCAGGAAACAGGCCTGGCCAGGCCCAGGCCAGGCGCAAGCCAGGTTAGTCAGACAGGCAGGGCCCTAGGCCAGGCCAGGCCCAGGCGCAGGCTAGGCGAGGCCGGCCAGGCCAGGCCAGGGCGCGGCCAATGCCAGGCCAGGCCAAGCATGGCTTAATAAATACAAGCCTGGGGCCAGGCCAGGCAAAGGGACTGAGTCAGGCCCAGGTACGGGCCAGGGGCCCAGGGCCTGGGCAGCCAGGTCAGGCCGGCTCAGGCCAGGCCAGGGCTCAGGCAGCCTCCGCCTAGGCCCGGTCAGAATAGGCCCAGGCCAGGCCAGGGGCATGCCAGGGTCAGGCCAGGCAGCTCAGTGTCACCCCTGGGCCAGGTTCAGGCCACAGGCCAGGCCAGGTCAGGCCAGGTCAGGTGCCTTAGGCTAGGGCCTAGGGTCAGGGGGCCAGCCTGGGTCAGGTGACGGGCCAGGCCTGGGGGTAGGCCCCAGGTCAGGACACACGAGGCCACTGCGCAGGCCGGGCCGTGCAGGCCAGTGCCAGGCCAGGCAACAGGCCAGGCCCAGGTCAGGCCAGGGACCTGGCAGGCCAGGACAGACTAGGCCTGGGCAGGCTCAGGTCAGCATCACGCCAGGCCATGCTGCCAGGCCAGGCCAGGGCCAATCAGGCCGGGCCCAGGCCAGGCCAGTGTCAGTGACTGGACTGAGCACAGGCCACGCCAGGTCAGTGCTAGGCCCAGGTCAGGCAAGCGAAGGCCAGTGCTGAAGTGCCAGCCGCCAGGCCAGGCCAGGCCAGGCCCAGGGCCTAGCAAGTCGCGCCAGGCCTGTGCAAGGGCCAGGCCAGGCAGGCCAGTGGCAAGGGCAGGGCCAGGCCAGGTGCCAGGCCATGCCTAGGCCAGGGCCCAGGTCAGGCTGGCGGCTCAGGCCTAGGTCAGGACTAATGCCAGGCCGGGGGGTCAGCCCAGGGCCAGCCGAGGCCAGGCTGGGACTGGGGGAGCCTGGGGGGCAAGGTCAGACTGTACAAATAGGCGGGTCAGTCAGGCTAGGTGCCAAGAAATAGTGCTGAGGCCAGGTCAGAATAGGTCCAAGCTCTGCCAACCCGGGCCAGGCATGGCTAGGAGCTAGGAGTCACGGCTAGGCCAGGCTCAGCGAAAGAGTCAGGGCCTAGGCCTTAGGCCAAGTTTAAATAGTGAGCCAGGATTAGGCTAGTGTTAGGCTGGGACAGGGCTACTATTAAAGAAAAGCCAGGACAGGGCCAGGCCTAAGGTCGAGCCAGGCCAGGCAGGTGTGTGGGGGGTCAGCCCAGCCCAGTGTCAGGCCAGCACAGGGCCAAGGCTGGGGGGGGCCTAACCAGCCTAGCTCTGGGGTTAGGCTGGATCAGTCAGGCTAAAGGCTGGGGCAGGGCAGCCTAGTGTTAGGCTGGGGCAAGGGGCCAGGCCTGGGGGGCAGGGGGGGGCCAGGGCAGAGTGGTTGGGGCTGTGGCCAGTGCCAGGCTGGCATTAGGCCAGAGGCCAAGGCCTAGCTCCCGGTCAGGGGCTGAAAGAAGTGCTAGGCCTGGCCTAATGTCAGGCTCAGCTCTAAACAGGACCAGGCCGGGAGGATGCGCTTTGGCCTGGCCCATAAAGCAGGCCAGGCCTGGTCAGGCCAGGCCTAGGCTCCAGGCCAGACCAGGCTGAGGTCAGGACCAGGCCAAAAGCCAGGCCTAGGTCAGGCCAGGCCAGGGGAGCCTGGCCTACGTCAGGCCCAGACCAGGTCAGGCCGCTTAGAGCCATGGCCTGGGCGGGCCATAGGTCAGGGCCAGGCCAGGACAGGCTCAGGCCAGCGGCTCAATGAATTGAAACAGGCCCAGGCCGGGCAGGCCTAGGCAAGGCAGAGCCAGGCAGGCCAGAGCAGGGGTCAGGCCGAGCCAGTCACCTCCCAGCCCAGGTCAGGTCCGGGCCACGAACTGGCCAGGGCCGGGCCCATGTCAGGGCGCCAGGTCATGCCAGAGACGGGGCAGGGCCCACTGTCAGGCCAGGGGCCAGGTCAGGGGCCAGGCCAGCCCAGGCCTATAAAATCACGTCAGCCTTGTGACCAGGCCAGGCCAGCAGCCCAGGCCAGTGCAACTGCCAGTTAGCCTGAGGTCAGGCCAGGCCAGGGCCTAGCCCAGGCCTCAGGCCAGTGCCAGGCCAGGCCCACAGGCCAGGCCAGGCCAGCACAGGTCACAACCTGCATCAGCCCAGGTCAGGCCAGCACAGGCTTGCACGTGGCAGCACCAGGCTGGACAGTGCCAGGCCCAGGTCAGGCCAGCCAGCACCAGGCAGCCTGAGGCCAGGCCAGGCCGCTTCAGGCCAGGTCATACGAGCGACCAGAGCCAGACAGGTCAGGCCAGGACAGTGGCCAGCGGCCAGCCAGGCCAGGCCTACCGCAGTGGCAGCGGCCAGGCCCAGTGCTAGGCCTAGGCCAGGCTGCCATGGCCAGGACTAGGCCAGGGCCAGGGCAGGGCCAGGCAGGGGCCAGGCCAGGGCCAGGCCAGGCCAGGCCAGGCCAGGCCAGGCAGGCCAGGCCAGGCCAGGGCCAGGCCAGGGGCCAGCCAGGCCAGGCCAGGGCAGGCCCAGGGCCAGGCCAGGCCAGGGCCAGGCCAGGCCAGGCCAGGCCAGGGCCAGGCCAGGGCAGGGCCAGGCCAGGCCAGGGCCAGGCCAGGCCAGGCCAGGGCAGGGCCAGGCCAGGCCAGGCCAGGCCAGGGGCCAGGCCAGGCCAGGCCAGGCCAGGCCAGGCCAGGGCAGGGCCAGGCCAGGCCAGGCCAGGCCAGGCCAGGCCAGGCCAGGCCAGGCCAGGCCAGGCCAGGCCAGGCCAGGGGCCCAGGGCTCAGGCCAGGGCCAGGCCCAGGCCAGGCAGGCCAGGCCAGGCCAGGGCCAGGCCAGGCCAGGCCAGGCCAGGCCAGGCCAGGGCCAGGCCAGGCCAGGCCAGGCCTAGGCCAGGGCCAGGGCCAGGCCCAGGCCAGGCCAGGCCAGGCCAGGCCAGGGCCAGGACAGGGCCAGGCCAGGCCAGGGCCAGGCCAGGCCAGGCCAGGCCAGGCCAGGCCAGGCCAGGCCAGGCAGGCCAGGCCAGGCCAGGGGCAGGGCCAGGGCCAGGGCCAGGGCCAGGCCAGGCCAGGCCAGGCCAGAGCTGAAGTGCCAAGGCCAGGCCAGTGTCAGGACCAGGCCAGGCCACAGCACAACCAGGCCTAGGCCAGGAAGAGGCCGAGGTTGAAATAGGTTAGGCCAAGGCCTGGGCTCATTTTGCCAGGGCCCAGGCCTAGGTCAGGCACAGGGCCAGCTTCAGGCCAGCCCAGTGCTAGGGCTTCAGGCCAGTGCCAGGCCAGGCCAGGCCTAAGGTCGGGCCGGGCAGGCAAGATAGCAGAGGCCATGTCACGGCCAGGTCAAAATGTATCTGGGGCCTAGGCCAGGCTAGCGTTAGGCCAGCACAGCACCAGGCCTAGCACAGGCCAGGACTAGGCCAGGCTTCTCTGGTCATGGCTAGGTCACTTGCCACAAGAAGCCAGGCTAGGGCCAGTGACAAGTTAGGCTAGGGCAGGGCTAGGCCTAGCTTTAGGCCTAGGCCAGGCCAGGCCTGGGCCAGGCTGGTGCTAGGCCAGGCCTAGGCCAGGCTTAGCCTTGTGCCCAGGTCAGCTTTAGGCCAGGCTAGGCCATGGTCTCGGGCCAGGGACAGCTTTAGGACCAGGGCCAGTGCCAGGCCAGGACAGGGCCAGTGCCAGGGGCCACGGCCAGACAGGTTTGGAGGGTTAGTGTCAGGATTAGGCCAGAGCCATGGCTCTGCTGTTTGAGCTTGCCAACACCAGGCCGGGGGCCTAGCGCCATTCCAGGCCTACAGCCAGGAAGAGGCCTACTAAGTCATGGCCGGGCTGCCAGGCCAGGCCAGGCTACTCTAGCCGAGACAGGGCCTTGGGCCTAGGCCAGGGCCAGGCCAGTGCTCAGGGCCTTGGCCAGATCACGGCCAGGCCCAGGCCCAGGCCAGGGCAGTGTCACTCCCAGGCCCAGGTCAGGAAGAGGCTCAGGCCAGCACCACGCCTAACCTGCAGGTCAGGCCAGGCCAGGCCTTGGTGCTGTGGCCTAGGGCCGGGGCCAACAGTCAGGCCAGGCTCCAGGTGTTATTTACGCCCAGGACAAGCGTGCCAGGCCAGCCAGACTCCAGTGCCAGAGCCGAGCCCAGGTCAGGCCAGGCCAGGCCGCATGGCGTACGCTGGGCACGCCAGGCCCAGGCCACGCCAGGCCGTGCAGTGGCCAGGCCAGGGCTGGGCCTAGGCCGGCGGACAGGCCAGGGCCAGGGCCAGAGACAGGCCAGGGCCAAAGCCATGCCAGGCCAGGGACGGGGGCCAAAGCCAGGCCAGGCCAGGCTCAAGGCCTAGGCCAGGCTAACAGCCCAGGCCTAGGTCAGGCTGAAATAGCCGTGTCAGGCCAGGGCCGTCACGCAGCCGGGACTTGGGGGGTCAGGCCTAGGTCATGTTGTGCCAGCTTCAGGCCGCCTTAAATAGGCTAGGCCAGGACTAGGCCAGGCTAGGCCAGGCCCGGCCAAAAATGCCAGGCCCAGGTCAGGCAGGCCGCCGCCGGGCCAAACTCAGGCCTTCCAGGCCAGGAAGATAGCCTAGAGTCAGGGGCCAGGGGCCTGGCCTAGGCCAGGCCAGGCTTAGACGCAGAGCCAGGTCAGGTCCGGCCAAAGAAAATAGGTCAGGTTGTGGCCTAAGGTCAGGGCCAGAGCCAGTGCAAATTAGGCCAGGGCCGCCAGGCCAGGCAGGGCCACAGCGCCAGGCCAGCGCCGAAGAAGAAATGCGGCTGTGTCAGGCCAGAGCCGGGCCAGGCCACAGGCCAGGCTGGGCGGGCCAGGCCTAGCCTTGCGCCACGTCAGGCCCAGGTCAGGCCAGGACTCAGCCCAGCAGCCGTCAGGCCAGGGCCAGAGCCAGTGCCAGGCTTGTGTCACTTATTGTACTGTAACAGGTCCAGCCTAGGCCAGGGCTTCTAGGCCAGGCCAGGAGCCAGGACGAGGCCGAGTGCCAGAGCCCGGCTGTGGGGGGGCCAAGGCCAGGCTGGTTCAGGCTAGGCTGGGGGGGGCAAGGCCAGGCCAGGCCGAGGCCAGGCCGAGACTAGGCAAGACCAGGCCAGGGCCAGCCCAGGCCTAGTGCTGGCAGGCCTGGCCTAGCTGAGCCAGGTCTCGTGACAGGCCCGGGCCTGGCTTCTAGGCCAGGGCCAGGAGCCAGGGCTCGGCCAGGGCCAGGCCAGGCCTAGTGCCAACCCCCCAGGCCAGTGCCAGGCCAGGCCAGGCCAGGCCAGGCCATGCCTAGGCCAGGACAGATCAGGTTAGGCTCCAGGCCCCAGGCCAGGACAGGCCAGGTCAGCCTTAGGCCACAGCCTGTCCAGGTCAGGCCAGGCCTAGTGCCAGGCCAGGTGTCAGGCCAGGCCAGTGCCAGGGCCTTGAGGACTAGGCCAGGCCAGGCCAGGCTGGCTGCCAGGGGCCAGGC
This sequence comes from Nanger dama, assembly GCA_917880005.1. NCBI lineage: Eukaryota > Metazoa > Chordata > Mammalia > Artiodactyla > Bovidae > Nanger > Nanger dama. Next base: position 78,183 of record CAKJTW010000362.1, on the reverse strand, counting down.
CAGGCTAGGCCAGGGGCCACGGCCAGGGCCAGGCCTGAGGCCAGGCCCAGGCCAGGCCAGGGCCAGCGCTGTGTCCGTGCTAAGCCTGGGGGGCGGGCACAGGCCAGGCTGGGACTCAAACAGCCTGTGCCAAGGTTTAAAGCCAGGGCCAGGTGCCTTGCCAGGCCAGGCCAGGCCAGGCTGGGGGGGCCAGCCTCACTCCGTGCCTGTGTCAGGAAGAGGCCTAGGTCAAAGCCCAGGCCAGGCCAGGGCCAGACCAGTGCCAGGCCAGGGCCTAGTGTCTTGCCAGGGACTAGACTCTAGGCCAGTGCCAGGCCAGGCCATGCTACCCCCGTGGCCTAGGCCAGGAAGAGGCCCAGGTTGTGGACAGGTTGTGGCCAGGCCTAGTGTCAGCTGGGGGCCAGGGGGCCAGGCTGTGGCCAGGGCCAAGGCATGGCTAGTGCTCTCGACTGGGGGGGCTAGGGCTGGAACCTTGATCTATTTTAGGCTGGGCTCTGGGGGTTAGTGCTAGGCTGGGGTTGTGGATTAGGGCACTAGGCTAGGCCTGGGCCTAGGGCCACGCCTGGGGTCAGGGGGGTGAGTGGCCTGGGGTCGAGGCCAGGCCTAGAGCCAAGCTGCCAGAGCCAGGTTAGGGCAGGGCCAGGGCTGGGGGGGGCAGGCTCAGTTAGGCCAGGCTTTATGGCTCCTGGCCGAGGTCACGGTTGTGGCCCAGGCCAGGCCTTGGCCAGGCCAAGCTGTGCCAGAGCCAGGCAAGCCAGTGCCAGGAGCCAGGCTCACGCCAGCCAGCCCTGGCCAGGTCAGCGTTGTGTCAGGCCAGGGCCCAGGCCAGGGCCTGGCTTCAGGCCGGGCTTGGCCAGCACAGGCCTACCAGGCCTGACTTCCAGTGCCAGGCCAGGCAACAGGACCAGCCGTCTCCTACCAGCCAGAAGAGCTCCAGGCCAGACCAGGACTAGGCCAGGCCAGGGACAGTGCCAGGCCAGGTCATTTCAGGTCAGAGCCAGGTCCGGGCAGGGCCAGGGCCTGACCTGGTCAGAGCCAGTGCAGCAACAGTGGAGGGCTGAATGCCACCTTAGCTCTTTGTAGCCAAACAGTTTCCAGGTCAGGACAGGCCAGGCCGCGGCCAGGGCAGGGCCTGGCCCAGGTCAGGCCAGGCCAGGCCGGTCAGGCCAGGTCGAGCCAGGGCCTAGGGCTCTGGCCTCTAGGCCAGGTTGAAAGAAAATAGCCAGGCCAGGGGCTGTGCCAGGCGAGGCTAGGCCAGGCCAGGCAAGGCCAGGCTGTGGCCAGAAGGCCAGGCAAGAACCAGGCCAGGCTGGGGGCCTGTGCTGGGCCTAGGCCGAGGCCGGGCTCAGGCCGAGACTGGGCCTGGCCATTGTGGGACGGGCCTAGGCCTTGGGACTGGAGCCAGGCCTAGGGCCTGTGTCAGGACTGAAACAGCTGACCTGGGGGGGTCAGGCCAGGCTGGTGCTGGGGGGGCCAGGGGGAGCCTAGGCCGGGTAGGCCAGGCCAGCCCAGGCCAAACAGGCCAGGCCTAGGCCAGGTTGTGGCCAGAACCCAGGCCTAGGCCAAGGTCAGCTGTCAGGCTAGAGCCAGGCTTATGTTAGGAGCAGAGCGTGGCCAGGCTAGGTTAGCCATTAGGCTCTTATTTATCAGGCTAGGTTAGGCTTCATTTAAGATGAGTGGCTATGTTTAGGCTAGTGCAAAGCTATGGTCTGGGCCAGTGATAGCCTAGGGCCAGGACAGGTTTAGAACCAGGTCCAGTACAGGTCCAGGATGGTGGGCCATTTGGGCCAGGTCCAGGCCAGGCCCAGTTTAGTGCTATGGTATGAAGCTAGAGTTACGGTAGAGATAGGCTTTAGGTGTTAGAACAAGCTAGGATCACCGACAAAGTGCCAGCGCCAGGCCAGGCCAGAATCAATGCCAGGCCAGGGGCAAAGGCCTCAGGCCAGGCCGGGCGAAGTCCAGCTTCAGGGACATGCCCTAGAGCCAACAAAATACAACAGAGCCAGAACTAGGCAGGATCAGGCCAGGCCAGGAAATAGTGCCAGGCCAGGCCAGTGCCACCTTGGGGCCCAGGCCAGGAAGACGCCGAGGCCAGGCCAGGGCCAGGCCTAGGGCCTCGGGCCCAAACAAGCCAGTGCCAGGCCAGTGCCCAGAGCCAGGGGCCAGGCCTCAGGTCTTGAGGCCAGGCCAGACTGGGCCGCCTCCAGGATCAGTGCCAGGCCAGGGCCACCCAGGTCAGGCCATTGCCAGGCCAAACAGGATCAGGCCTGGCCGAGGCCCCAGAGCCAGGGCCTAGACAGGGCCAGGCCTGGGCTTCAGGCCAGGCCAGGCCAGTGCCAGGGCCTAGGATCAGGCCAGGCTGCGGTCAGACGGCCTCAGGCCAGGCTGTGCAGGGCCAGGCCAGGGCTGTGGGCCAGGGCCAGGCTAGGGCCAGGCTAGGCCAGGGCTGGGACTGGGGAAGGGGCCTCTAGGGCCTGGGGGTCAGGGCCTACTTGTCAGGGCTGGCCAGGTTAGTGCCAGGCCGAGGGGATCAGTGCTGGCTGGCCAGGCTAGTGCCTAGGCCTAAACAGCCGAGTTGGGGCTGGGCTCAAAGGGCCTGGGTGGCCCCACCATCAGGCCTAGGCCAGGGCCTGTGCTAATCGTGGTCACATAGCCGCACGTGCCGCCAGGCCAGGCCGCGAGGCCAGAGGCCAGGAGCTAGTCTTGAGGCCCAGGCCAGGCCAGGGGCCAGGGCCAGGCCAGGGCCTGGGCTGTCAAGCCAGCGCTGAGCCGGGGCTCAGGCCGAGATCACCTGGCACGGGGGGGCCTGGGCCTGGGGCACGGGGCCGGGCCCAGGCCTGGAACCGTGACCAGGCCTAGGCCTGGGGCCGAGGCTCAGGCCGGCTAGGCCTGTGTCAGGGCCAGGGCCGGGTGCTGTGCTGCTCAGGACGGCCTGGCCCCAGGTCAGGCCAGGGGGCCAGGGGGGCCGTGCCAGGCCAGGCCTAGGTCATGCCCAGCAAGCTTGTGGCTTCAGGCCTAGGCCAGGGGGGGGCCAGGCCTAGACGTCAGTCTTCGCAGGCCAGGCCAGAGCCAGAGCCCAGTGCTAGAAAGAGTGTCAGTGTCAGGCCAGGCCTGGGCCAGCCAGTGTCTTGCTTAGGCCAGGCCAGGCTAGGTCAGGTCAGGGCTTGGCCAGGGGTTAAAAGGCCTAGGTACAAGGGCTAGGGTCAGGGACAGATATGGCTAAGAGCAAGATTAGGCCTGGACCAAGGTATTTAGGTCTAGGGACAGGTCCCCGGCCAGGGCCAGGCCCAGGCCAGGAGCCAGGGCCAGGCTAGAGCTACCGCCAGGGCAAGGGGAGGCCTAAAGACAGGCCAGGGCTAGGAGCAAGGGATTAGTGCTTAGGCTAAGGCTAGGCCTAGGATTTAGGCCAAGCCAGGCTAGGGCCTGGCCAGGCTAGGCCAGAGATCACCATTTGGCCGGGCGCCAGGCCAGATCTAGCAAGCTAGCCAAGGCTAAGATCAGGCCAGAGCCCAGGGCAGGGCCAGGCGGCCGGGCCAGGATCAGGGGCCAGGCCAGGTAGGGCTTACAGCCAGGCCTAGGGCCAGGGCAATTGGCCTAGTGCCAGGGCAGGAGCTGGATTCCTAGAGCCTAGGCCAAGGCCAGCACCAGGCCAGGCCAGGCCTAGGTCCAGGCCTAGGTCAGTGCGCAGATAGGTAGCCAGGGCTGGGGCAGGCCAGGCCAGGCCAGGCCTAGGTTCAGGGCTGGCCTAGGGCAGAGCCAGAGGCAAAGGACAAGCTAGGCCTTGTGTTAGATCAGGGCTAGGCCTTAGGGCCTGGCCAGGGCCAGGCCAGGCTAGGCCAGGACCAAGACAGGCCTAGGCCACGGCCAGGACAGTTTAGGCCAAGGGCCAGCTGAGTCCAGGCCAGGGCTAGGGCCAGGGCCAGGTTAGGCTTGAGACAGGGCCAGGCTAGGCCAGGCCAGGCCAGGGCCAGGCCAGGCAAGGCTAGGATGGCCAGGTGCTAGAGCTAGGCCAGGACCAGGTGCCAGGCCAGGCATGTCAAGGCTAGAGCCTGCCCTAGGTCAGGCCAGTGCCAGGGCAAAATGTTAATTCAGGCCAGAGCCAGCCTAGGCTAGGCTTGAGCTCATGGACAGTGCCAGGCCAGGCCAGGCCTGAGGCCAGCCCAGGCCAGGCCGGGCCATGGTCAGGCCAGGCCAGCGCCCAATTAAGGCCAGGCCAGGCCAGGCCAGGGCCAGGCTAGGCCACGCCAGGTCAGGATCTTACGAGGTCAGGTACTCAGGCCTAGGGCCCGGCCAGGGCCAGGACCTGGCCAGGCCAGGCCAGGCTCAATGTCAGGCCAGGCCTTGGGCTGGATGTCAAATAGGTGAGTGGCCAGGCCGAGGCTGTGTCATAATGTAACAAAATCAGTGTTTGTGGCCAGGCCAGGGGCCAGCCAGGGCCAGGCCAGGCCAGGCCAGGCCCAGGCTCAGCCAGGCCTAGGGTCAACCTAGGCAGGCCAGTGCCAGTGGCCAGGCCAGGGCCAGGCCATGGCCTGTAACAGGTCATCAGTGCTTTAGGCCAGGTGTGGCCAGACTGTGGGGGGCCAGCTGGGGTGGGGCCAGTGCTGGTGCCAGGCTACAAGCCAGGGCCAGGCAAGCAGTTAGGCCTGGCTCAGGCCAGGCCAGTGACCAGGCCTACCAGGCCAGGCCTAGCAGCCAGGGGAGGCCGATGCTTCAGGCCAGGCCAGAACAGTGCCGGGTGCTTGTACAAGGCCAGAGCCAGGCCTAGGTCAGGGACACGACTTCCAGGCCAGGCCAGGATCATGGCCTGGCTTCAGGCCAGGCCAGGCCAGGCTCCGGCCAGGGCCTGGCCTAGGCCAGGCCTAGGCCATTGTCTTGCCAGGCCAGACAGTGTCAGGCGCAAGCCAGGCCACTGCCAGGCTAGGCTGAGGTCAGGACTAGGCCAGGCTAGGCCAGGGCCTCAGGGCCTATGATTAGCTGCCAGGCTGTGTCAGGCCAGGCTGGGCCAGGCTGAAAATTACACGAGGGTCAGCTGAGGCCAGGCTTATGATAAAGCCAGGTTGTTAGCCTGTGTTAGGCCAAGGCTAGAGCAAGGAATAAAATAGGCCTGTCTTTAGGCCAGGCCAGGATCAGGCCTGGCCTAGGTCAGGCCGTCAGATCATGGCCTTGGCCAGGGCCAGGACAGGGTCAGCTGTCAGGCCAGGCCAGGCCCAGGTCCCAGACGAGGCCAGGGCCCAGGATCAGGCTCCAAACAGGCCCAGACCAGACTCCAGGCCAGGCCAGGCCTAGGCCACCCCAGGCCATGCCACGGCCAGGCCACAGTGGCCAGGACAGGCCAGGTCAAAATTACATCAGCCCAGGTCAGGCCAGCTGCCAGGCCAATGACAAACGCCAGCACCAGGCCAGGCCAGGCCTACGCTCCTGGGCCTAGGCCAAACATGCCAGGCCAAGCCAGGCCAGGGCCAGGGGCAGGGCCAGGGCCCAGGTCAGGCCGAGCCCGGTCAGGGCCGGGTGCCTGGGTCGCTGGGCCGATGGGGCTGGGAAGGGCAGGCCTGAGATCGTGGTCAGGGCAAGGGCTGGCCAGGGGCCGCTGCTTGTGCCAGGCCAGCCGAGGAGCAAGGCCAGCCAGGACTCAGGCCTCCAGGTCAGGCCAATGCCAGCCCAGGTCAGGGACAGGCTCAGCGCCAGGCCGTGCCAGGCCAGGCCTGGGGGGTGCAAATAGGGCCAGGCCTAATGTCAGGCCTAGGCCAGGCTTCTCGAGGGCCAGCCTGTGGCCAGCCAGGCTGGGCTGCCCAGTTACGGGGCCAGGTCCGAACGAGGCTGGTGGCTCCAGGGCCATTGTAGGCCAGGCCATATCAGAGACTGTGCCAGGGCCTTGTGGCCCAGGGGGAGGCCAGGGCCAGGCCAGGCCCTGGGTCTTGCGTCAGGGACACTGTTACGCTGGTGTCAGGCCTCAGGCCTGTGGCCAGGCCAGACCCGGAACAGTGTCAGTGCCAGGGAATGGCCTAACCTGCCATTGTCAGGACTACACCCAGACAATGCAAGCCAGGCCTTAGGCCCAGGTCACTGGTTGTAGCCTTGACAGGCCAGGGCCAGGCCAGGGGTCGCTGTCAGGGCCAGGCCAGAGCCAGGTCAGGCCAAAGGCCGGCCAGCAAGCCAGGCCATGGGCCCCAGGGCCGAGGTCAGCCCCCAGGTCACGGCCAAGGCAGCCAGGTCAGGAGCTGGGTCTCAGGGCCTGTGGCCAGGGCCCCGCAGGCCAGGCCAGCCCCACCGCCACGCCCACGGCCTAGCCAGCCCAAGCCAGGGTCGCTCTCAGGCCTAGCCAGTCCAGGCCAGTGCTCAGGCCGGGGGGGGCCAGGCCAGGCCAGGCCAGGCCAGGAACAGGCGAGGCCAGGGCCAGGGCTGGGGGGGCCGTGTCAGGTCACCTGGCCTTGTGTCAGGAGGGGGGGCCTGGGACTGGCCGGCCGGGCCTGGTGGCCAGACTGCGGTCCGGCTGTAAAGTGCCCGACTGCGCCTGGGGCCAGGTCAAAGGAGGGGGGGCCAGGGGCCAGGGCCAGCCCTGGGACCACGCGAGGTCAAATAGGCCAGGGCCAGGCCTGGAGCCAGGCCACTGTCATGGCTGGTCCCAGGCCAGGGCCAGGGCCAGGGCGGCACAAGGTCAGGCCTACGTCAGTGGTCTGCTCAGGCCTAAGGACAGGCCAGGCGGTCAGGGGAGGCTCAGGCCAGGCCAGGGCCTAAAACGTCATGGCCTGACGGTCAGGTTTAGAACTGATAGAAGAGCCAGGGGACAGGCCAGGCCAGGTCCGGTCCAGTACACCCAGGCCAGAGCCAACCATTAGCCAGCACAGCTACTGAAGTACAGGCTGCCAGGCTAGTCGAGCCTCAGAGGCCAGAGCTAGTGCTAGGCCAGGCTAGGGCCAGGCCAGGACTGAGGGCCAGGCCACGGACAGGGCACGCAGGCCTAGGCCAGGGCCGAGGTCAGCCAGGCCATGCTGTGGGTCACGCCGGGAACTGGGGGGGCCGAGGCCAGGTGTCAGACTGTGGTCAGTGTGGGGCGGGTGGCCAGACTGGTGCCAGTTGAGGTCAGGCCAGGCCTAGGACAGGCCAGGCCTGACTCCAGGCCCAGGTCAGGCCAAACCAGGCCACGGTCACACAGCTTTCAGGCCAGGCCAGCAAGGTTAGGCCTGGTCACGGTTAGGCCAGGCCTACAGAACATGGCTCAGGCCAGGCCAAGCCAGTCAGGGCCAGGCTAGGGCTAGGTAGGCCAGCATTATGACCAGAGGGCCTGGACAGGCCAGGGCCAGGCCAGGCCACGCCAGGGGTCAACAAGCCGGGCAGGCAGGCCAGCCAGGTACAGCGCCAAGCTAGGCCCAGGCCAGGGCCAGGGCCAGCAAAGGCCAGGCCATCCAGGCCAGGCCAGGCCAGCTCTAGGAAAGGGCCATGGGACAGGAAGGGCAGGCCAGGCCAGCAGGAGAGTCAGGCTCAGGACCAGGGCCGAAGCCAGGCCAGGCCAGGGCCAGGCCAGGCCAGGCCAGAGGGCCACCGGCCAGGCCAAAGCCAGGCCGGGCCAGCCCGGCCAGGGTCAAGACCAGGCCAGGCCCAGGCCAGACAGGCCAGGCCAGTGCCACCCAGGCCAGGGCCTAGCAGGCCAGGGGCAGGCCAGGCAGGCCAGCCAGGCCAGGGCCAGGCCAGGCCAGGGCCAGGCCAGGGCACGGCAGGGCCAGGGGCAGGCGCATGGGCCAGGTCAGGCCAGGACTTGGGGCCAGGCCAGGCCAGGCAGGCCAGGCCAGGCACAGGCCAGGCCAGGCCAGGCCAGGGCCAGCCCAGGGCCAGGCCAACCCAGGAGCTAGGCCCAGGCCAGGGCCAGGAATGGGCCAGGCCAGGGCCAGGCCAGGCAGACCAGCCCAGGCCAGGGCCAGGCCAGGCCAGACCAGGCAAAGCCAGGCCAGGCCCAGGGCCAGGTCAGGGCAGTGCCAGGCCAGGCCAGGTCAGGGCCAGGCCTAGGCCAGGTTGGCCAGGCCAGGCCAGGGCCCGGCCACAGCCAGGCCAGGGCCAGGACAAAAGAGCGTTCAGGCAGGCCAGGCCTGGCAGGCCAGCGCCAGGCCAAGGCCAGCCAGCGCAAGGTACAGTGCCAGGGCCAGGGGCCAGGGGCCAGGCCAGGCCACGCCATGGCCAGGCCAGGTCAGGCCAATGCCAGCGCCATGCCAGCCCGGCCAGGCCAGGCCAGGCCAGGCCCAGGCCAGGACAGTGCCAGGCCAGCACAGGCCAGGCCAGGTCAGGCAGGCCAGGCCAGGGCAGGGCTAGAACAGGGCAGGCTTCGGGGCCAGGGGCCAGGGCCAGGGCAGGGCCAGGGCCAGGCCAGGCCAGGCCAGGCCAGGGGCCAGGGCGGCCCAGGGCAGGCCAGGCCAGGCCAGACCAGGTCACAGGCCAGGCCAGGTCAGGCCAGGCCAGGCCAGGGCTAGGATCAGGCCAGGCCAGGCCAGGGCCAGGCTAGGCCAGGTCAGGGCTAAAAGCCAGACAAGGCCAGGCCAGGCTTCAGGTCAGGCCAGACAGGGCCAGAGCCAGGTCAGGTGGCAGGCTAGGCCAGGGCCCTGGCCAGGCCAGGGACAGGCTAGGGGCCAGGTCTAGGCCAGGGCAGAGCCTGGGCAGGGCCAGGCCAGGGCTGGGTCAGGCTAGGACAAAGCCAGGGGCAGGGCCAGGCTCTAGGCCTGGGTGACAGGGGCAGGCCAGGGCCAGGCCAGGCCAGGACAGAGCCAGGGCTAGGCAGGCCAGGGCTTAGGGGCCAGGCCAGGCCAGGGCCAGGCCAGGCCAGCAGGGCTAGGGGCCAGGCCAGGCTGAGGCCAGGGCCAGGCCAGGCCAGCCAGCCATGCCAGGCAGGCCAGGGCCAGGTCAAGGCCAGGCCAGGCCCAGCAGGGCCAGGTCTGGCCAGGCCAGGCCAGGCCAAGCCAGGCCAGGCCAGGCCAGGCCAGGCCAGGCCAGGACTGGCCAGGCCAGAGCCAGGCCAGGCCAGGCCGGGCCAGGGCAGGGGGCCCAGGGCCAGGCCACGCCAGGGCCAGGCCAGGGCCGGGGTGCCAGGCCAGGCCAGGCCCAGGCTAGGCCAGGCCTAAGCCAGGCCAGGCCATGGCCAGGCCAGGCCAGGGCCAGGCCAGTGCAGGCTCGGCCAGGCCAGGGCCCAGGCCAGGGCCAGGGCAGGGCCAGGCCAGGCCTGGCCAGAGCCAGGCTAGGCCAGGCCAGGGCCAAGGTCAGGCCCTGGCCAGGGCCAGGCAGGCCAGGGCCAGGCCAGGGCAGGCCAGGCCAGGCCAGGCCAGCCAGGCCCAGGCCAGGCCAGGCCAGGCCAGGGGCAGGCCAGGCCAGGCCAGGCCAGGCCAGGCCAGGCCAGGCCAGGCCAGGCCAGGCCAGGCAGGCCAGCCAGGTCAGGCCAGGTCAGGCCAGGGGCCAGGCAGGGCCAGGCCAGGGCCAGGCCAGGGCCAGGCCAGGCCAGGCCAGGCCAGGCCAGGGCAGGGCCAGGCCAGGGGCCAGGCCAGGGCAGGCCAGGCCAGGCCAGGCCAGGCAGGCCAGGGCCTGGGCCAGGCTCAGGCCAGGCCAGGCCAGGCAGGGCAGGCAGGCCAGGATCCGGCCAGGCCAGGGCCAGGCCAGGCCAGGCACCAGGCCAGGCCAGGCCAGGCCAGGGCCAGGCCAGGCCAGGCCAGGGCAGGCCAGGGCCAGGCCAGGCAGGGCAGGGGCAGGCCAGGGGCCAGGGCCAGGGCAGCTGGGCCTGGCCAGGCTCAGGCCAGGCAGGGCAGGCAGCAGGCCAGGCCAGGGCCAGGCCAGGCCAGGCCAGGGCCAGGCCAGGCCAGGCCAGGCCAGGCCAGGCCAGGCCAGGCCTAGGCCAGGCCAGGCCAGGAGGCCAGGCCAGCCAGGCCAGGCCCAGGCCAGGCCAGGCCAGGCCCAGGGCCAGGCCAGGCTCAGGGCCAGGCCAGGGCCAGGCCAGGCCAGGCCAAGGCAGGGCTCAGGCCAGGCCAGGCCAGGCCAGGCCAGGGCCAGGCCAGGGGCCAGGCCAGGCCTCAGGCCAGGCCAGGGCCAGGCCAGGCCAGGCCAGGCCAGGCCAGGGCCAGGGCCAGGCCAGGCCAGGCCAGGCAGGCCCAGGCCAAGGCCAGGGCCAGGGCCAGGCCAGGCCAGGCCAGGCCAGGCCAGGCCAGGCCAGGCCAGGCCAGGCCAGGCCAGGCAGGCCAGGCCAGGGCCTAGGCCAGGGCCAGGGCCAGGCCAGGGGCCAGGCCAGGCCAGGCCAGGCCAGGCCAGGCCAGGGCCAGGGCCAGGCCAGGGCCAGGCCAGGCCAGGCCAGGCCAGGCCAGGCCAGGCCAGGCCAGGCCAGGCCAGGCCAGGGCCAGGCCAGGCAGGGCAGGGCCAGGCAGGGCCAGGCCAGGCCAGGGCCAGGGCCAGGCCAGGCCAGGGCCAGGCCAGGCCAGGCCAGGCAGGCCAGGCCAGGCCAGGCCAGGCCAGGCCAGGGGCAGGGCCAGGCCAGGCCAGGGCCAGGCCAGGGCCAGGCCAGGCCAGGGCCAGGCCAGGCCAGGCAGGCCAGGGCAGGCCAGGCCAGGCCAGGCCAGGCCAGGCCAGGGGCCAGGGCCAGGCCAGGGCCAGGGCCAGGGCAGGGGGCCAGGGCAGGGCCAGGCCAGGCCAGGGGCCAGGCCAGGCCAGGCCAGGCCAGGCCAGGCCAGGCCAGGCCAGGGCCAGGGCCAGGCCAGGCCAGGCCAGGCCAGGCCAGGCCAGGCCACAGGCCAGGGCCAGGCCAGGCCAGGCCAGGCCAGGCAGGGCCAGGCCAGGGCCAGGGCAGGCCAGGCCTAGGGCCAGGCCAGAGCCAGGGCCCAGGCCAGGCCAGGCCTAGGCCCAGGCCAGGCCAGGCCAGGCCAGGCCAGGCCAGGCCAGGCCAGGGCCAGGCCAGGCCAGGCCAGGCCAGGCCAGGGCCAGGCAGGCAGGCCAGGCCAGGCAGAGCCAGGCCAGGCCAGGCCAGGCCAGGCCAGGCCAGGCCAGGCCAGGCCAGGCCAGGCCAGGCCAGGCCAGGCCAGGCCAGGCCCAGGCCAGGCCAGGCCAGGGCCAGGGCTGGGGCCAGGCCAGGCCAGGCCAGGCCAGGCCAGGCCAGGCCAGGCCAGGCCAGGCCAGGCCAGGGCCAGGCCAGGCCTTAGGCAGGCCAGGGCAGGGCCAGGCCAGGGCCAGGCCAGGCCAGGCCCAGCCAGGCCTAGGCCAGGCCAGGCCAGGCCAGGCCAGGGCCAGGCCAGGGCCAGGCCAGGCCAGGGCCAGGCCCAGGCCAGGCCAGGCCAGGCCAGGGCCAGGCCAGGCCAGGCAGGGCCAGGCCAGGCCAGGCCAGGCCAGGCCAGGCCAGGCCAGGCCAGGCCCAGGCCAGGGCCAGGGCAGCAGGCCAGGGCCAGGCCAGCAGGCCAGGGGCCAGGCAGCCAGGCCAGGGCCAGGCCAGGCCAGGCCAGGCCAGGCCAGGCCAGGCCAGGCCAGGCCTAGGCCAGGCCAGGCCAGGCCAGGCCAGGGAGATGGCCAGGCCAGGCCAGAGCAGGCCAGGGCCAGGCCAGGCCAGGCCAGGCCAGGCCAGGCCAGGGCCAGGCCAGGCCAGGGCCAGGCCAGGCCAGGCCAGGCCAGGGCAGGGCAGGGCCAGGCCAGGCCAGGCACTGGCCAGGCCAGGCAGAAGAGGCCAGGAAGGCCAAGGCCAGACAGGCCAGACAGGCCAGGCCAGGGGCCAGGCCAGGCCAGGCCAGGCCAGGCCAGGCCCAGGCCAGGCAGCCAGGCCAGGCCAGGCCAGGCCAGGCCGAGGCCAGCAGCCAGGGCCAGGGCCAGGCCAGGCCAGGGCCAGGCCAGGACTAGGCCAGGGGACAGAGGCAGGGCCAGGGCCAGGGCCAGGCCAGGCCAGGGCCAGGCCAGGCCAGGGCAGGGCCAGGGGCCAGGCCAGGCCAGGCCAGGCCAGGCAGGCCAGGCCAGGCCAGGCCAGGGCCCAGGCCAGGCCAGGCAGGGCCAGGCCAGGCAGGCCAGGGCAGGCCAGGCCAGGGCCAGGCCAGGCCAGGGCCAGGCCAGGCCAGGGCCAGGCCAGGGGCAGCCAGGGCCAGGCCAGGGCCAGGCAGGGCAGGGCAGGCCAGGCCAGGCCAGGGCCAGGGCCAGGCCAGGGCCAGGCCAGGCAGGCCAGGCCAGGGCCAGGCCAGGCCAGGCCAGGCCAGGCCAGGCCAGGGCCAGGCCAGTGCCAGGCCAGGCCAGGCCAAGACTAGCCTAGGCTCAGGCCCAGGCCAGGCCAGTGCCAGTGCCAGGCCAGGCCAGGCCAGGCCAGGCCAGGCCAGGCCAGGCCAGGCCCAGGCCAGGCAGGTCCGGGCAGGGCCTGGGCCAGGCCAGGCAAGGGCCAGGGCCAGCAGGCCCAGGCTAGGCCAGGGCCAGGCCTAGGCCAGGCCAGGCCAGGCCAGGGCCAGGCCAGGCCAGGCCAGGCCAGGCCAGGGCCAGGGCCAGGCCAGGCCAGGCACCAGGCCAGGGCCAGGCAGGCAGGCCTAGGGGCCAGGCCAGGCCAGGCTAGGCCAGGCCAGGCCAGGCCAGGCCAGGGCCAGGCCAGGCCAGGGCCAGGCCCAGGGCCAGGGCCAGGGCCAGGCCAGGGCCAGGCCAGGACCAGGCCAGGCCCAGGCCAGGGCAAGGCAGGTAGGGCCAAGGCCAGGCCAGGCAAGGGCCAGGCAGCTAGCCAGGCCAGGCCAGGCCAGGGCCAGGCAGGGCAGTGCCAGGCCAGGCCAGGCCAGGCCAGGGCCAGGGCTTAGGCCAGGCCAGGCAGGCCAGGCCAGGCCAGGCCCAGGCCAGGCCAGCACCAGGCCAGGCTTAGCAGGGGCCAGGCCAGGCAGGGCCAGGCCAGGGCCAGGCCAGGGCCAGGCCAGGGCCAGGCCAGGCCAGGCCAGGACTCAGGCCAGGCCAGGGCCAGGCAGGGCCAGGCAGGCCAGGCCAGGCCAGGCCAGGGCCAGGCCAGGCCAGGCCAGGGCCAGGGCCAGGCCAGGCCAGGCCAGGCCAGCCAGGCCAGGCCAGGGCAGGGCCAGGGGCAGGGCAGCAGGCCAGGCCAGCAGGGCCAGGCCAGGCCAGGCCAGGGCCAGGCCAGGGCCTGGGCCTGGCCAGGGCCAGGCCAGGGCCAGGGCCAGGCCAGGCCAGGGCCATGGCCAGCCAGGGCCAGGGCCAGGCCAGGCCAGGCCAGGCCAGGGCCAGGCCAGGGCAGGCAGGGCCAGGCCAGGGCAGGGCCTGAGCCAGGGCCAGGCCAGGCCAGGGCCAGGCCAGGCCAGGCCTAGGCCAGGCCAGGGCCAGGCCAGGCCAGGCCACTAGGCCAGGACAGGCCAGGCCAGGGCCAGGGCCATGGGCCAGGCCAGGGCCAGGCCAGGCCAGGCTAGGCCAGGCCAGGGCCAGGCCAGGCCAGGCCAGGGCCAGGGCCAGGGCCAGGCCAGGCCAGGCCAGGCCAGGGCCAGGGCCAGGGCCAGGCCAGGGGCTGGGGCTGGGCCAGGCAGGGCCAGGCCAGGCCAGGGCAGGCCAGGGCAAGACGAGGTCCAGACTTTAGGCCAGGCCTAGGCCAGGGTCAGGCCAGGCCAGGCCAGGGCCAGGGCAGGCCAGGGCAGGGCCAGGGCCTGGGCAGGGCAGGGCCAGGGCCAGGCCAGGCCAGGGCCAGGGCAGGCCAGGGCCAGGCCAGGCCAGGCCAGGGCCAGGCCCAGGGCAGGCCAGGCCAGGCCTCAGGGCCAGGCCAGGCCAGGGCCAGGCCAGGCCAGGCCAGGCAGGGCCAGGCCAGGGCCAGGCTGGGGCTAGGGCCAGGCCAGGCCAGGCCAGGCCAGGGCCAGGCCAGGCCAGGGGCAGGCCAGGCCAGGGCCAGGCCAGGGCCAGGGCCAGGGCCAGGGCCAGGCCAGGCCAGGGGCCAGGCCAGGGCAGGCCAGGCCAGGCCAGGCCAGGCCAGGCCAGGCCCAGGCTAGGGCCAGGGCCAGGCCAGGGCCAGGCCAGGGGCCAGGCCAGGCCAGGGCCAGGGCCAGGAGCCAGGCCAGGCCAGGCCAGGCAGGCCAGGCCAGGCCAGGCCAGGCCAGGCCAGGCCAGGCCAGGGCCAGAACAGAGCCTAGGCCAGGCCAGGCCAGGCCAGGCCAGGGCTGGGCCAGGCCAGGGCCAGGCTCAGGCCAGGCCAGGCCAGGCCAGGCCAGGCTGCCACTGCTTAGGCAAGGGCCAGAAGAGGCCCAGGCCAGGGCCAGGCCTAGAACAAGGTCACGGCCAGGGCCAGGGCCTAGAGCCAGGCCTAGGCCAGTGCAGTACTGGTGGTCACAGCCAGGCCAGCACTGGGGCCAGGTCCTGGGCCAGCCAGGCCAGGCAAGGCCAGGCCAGCCTGGGCCAGGCCAGGCCAGGGCCAGGCCCAGGACAGGGCCAGGCCAGGGCCATGGCCAGGCCAGGCTGTGCCAGGCCAGGCAGGCAGGCAAGGCAACGGGCAGGGCACGGCCTGGGGTGCAGGGCCAGGCCAGGACAGGGCCAGGCCAGAGCCAGGGCCAGGGCCAGGCCAGGCACAGGGCCTAGGCCAGGCCAGGCCAGGCCAGGGCATGGCCAGCCAGGGCCAGGCCAGGGCCAGGCCAGGCCAGGGCCAGGCCAGGGCCAGGCCAGGGCCAGGGCCAGGGCCAGGCAGGCCAGGCCAGGCCAGGCCAGGCCAGGCCAGGCCTAGGCCACCAGGCCAGGCCAGGCCAGGGCCAGGGCCAGGCCAGGCCTAGGCCAGGGCTAGGCCAGGCCAGGCCAGGCCAGGCCAGGCCAGGATAGGCCAGGCCAGGGCAGGCCAGGCAGGCAGGGCAGGCAGGGCAGGCAGGCATGGCCAGGGCCAGGCCAGGCCAGGGCAGGCCAGGGCCAGGCACAGGCCAGAGCCAGGGACAGTGCCAGGGCCAGACTAGGCCAGGCCAGGCCAAGCCTAGGCCAGGCAGGGCAGGGCAGGGCCAGGACCTGTGGCCAGGCCAGGCCAGGGCCATGGCTGGACTAGGCCAGGCCAGGCCAGGCCAGGTGCAGAGCCCAGGCCCAGGCCAGTGCCAGGCCAGGGCCAGGCCAGGCCAGGCCTAGGCCTAGGACTCCAGGCCAGGCCAGGCCAGGCCAGGCCAGGCCAGGGGCAGAGCCCAGGCCAGGCCAGTGCCAGGCCAGGCCTCAGGCCAGGCCAGCGCCAGGCCAGGCCAGGCCAGGCCAAGGCCAGGCCAGACCAGGCCAGGCCAGGCCAGGCCAGGCCAGGCCAGGCCAGGGGCCAGGGCCCAGGCCAGGCCAGGCCAGGCCAGGCATGCCTAGGCCAGGCAGGCCAGGGGCCAGGGCCCAGGCCAGGCCAGGGCCAGGCCAGGCCACTGCCAGGCCAGGCCAGGCCAGCCCTAGACTCAGGCCAGGCCAGAACAGGCCAGGCCAGGCCAGGCAGGGCCAGGCCAGAGCCAGGGCCAGGCCAGGCCAGGCCAGGGCCAGGGCCAGCCCAGGCCAGGGCCAGGCCAGGCCAGGCCAGGCCAGGCCCAGGCCAGGCCAGGCAGGCCAGGCCAGGTCACGCCAGGCACTAGGCCAGGCACAGCACCAGGACTCAGGCCAGGCCAGGACAGGCCAGGGCCAAGGCCAGGGCCAGAGCCATGGCCAGCCAGGGCCAGGCCAGCACAGGGGCAGGCCAGGCCAGGACAGGCCAGGTCCAGGCCAGGCCTAGGCCAGGCCAGGGGCCAGGGCAGGGCCAGGGCAGGCAGGGCATGGCCAGGGGGCCAGGGCCAGGCCAGGCCAGAGCCAGGCCAGGCCAGGCCAGGGCCAGGGCCAGGCCAAGGCCAGGCCAGGCCGGCCAGGCCAGGGCCAGGCCAGAACCAGGGCCAGGCCAGGCCAGGGCCAGGCCAGGCCCAGGCCAGGCCAGGCCAGGCCAGGCCAAGCCTAGGCCAGGCAGGGCCAGGGCCAGGCCAGCGCTGGGGCAGCATTAGCAGGCCAGCCAGGCCAGGCCAGGCCAGGCCTCAGGCCAGGCCAGGGCCTATGGCCCAGGACAGGCTGAGGACAGAGCCAGGCCAGGCCAGGGCCAGGCAGGCCAGGCCAGGCCCAGGCCAGGGCCAGGGCCAGGCCAGCAGAGGCCTAGGCCTAGGCGCAGGTGCAGGGCAGGGCTGTGGCTAGGTTAGTCACTGCTAGGCTAGGGCAGAAGAGGCCTAGGCCTAGGTCATGGCCAGAACAGGCCAGAGCCAGGGCCTAGGACAGGCCTGCCTTTTAGGCCAGGCCAGAGCACCAGGGCAAGGCCATGTCCATTGCCTAGGCCAGGCCAGGCTGAGGGAAGGGCATGTTAGGCCCAGGCCAGGGCCAGGGCCAGGTCCAGGGCCAGGTCAGGCCAGGCTAGGCCAGCCAGGGCTAGGCCAGGTTAGGCCAGGAGCTAGGCTAGGCCAGGCCAGGGCCAGGGCCAGGCCAGGCCAGGTGAGTGCCAGGCCAGGGGGTTAGGTTAGGCCAGCTTTAGGTTAGGCCAGGGTTAGAAGAGGGTTAGGCCAGGGGTTAGGGGCCAGGGCCAGGCCAGGGTTGGGCCTAGAAATTAGGCTTAGGCCAGGTTAGGTCAGGCCAGGTTACAGGCCAGGCCAGGCCAGGGTTAGGGCCAGGGCAGCATTAGGCTTAGGCCAGGCCAGGCCAGGTTAGGGTTAGGCTTAGGCTGGAGGGTTTAGGAATGAGGATTTAGGTTATTGTTAAGGTTATGGTTGTGTTAGGTTAGGTTACAGGTTGGGTAAGGGGCAGGGGTGTGGCTTGGTGTAGGGGTGAGCGTTGGGCTTAGGGTAGGGGTGGGGCTTTAGGGCCAGTTGGTTACTGCTAGGGCAGAGTTTAGGGTTAGGGTTCTGGTTAGGGGTAGGTTTAGGTTAGGGTTAGGTTAGGCTAGGGCAAGGATAGGTGGGTGAGGTTAGTGCTAGGCTAGGGCTACGGCTAGTGCTAAGGTTAGGGTTAGGTTTGGGTTAGGTTTAGGTTTAGTTTTAGGATTTAGGGTTAGGGTTAAGGTTAGGTAGTAGGTTGGCTAGTGTTAGGTTTAGGCTTTAGTCTTAGGCTAGGGGTTAGGCTAGGCTAGGCTAGGTTAGTTTTAGGATTTAGGGTTAGGTTACAGGTTAGGTTAGGGTTAGCATTAGTGTTAGGCTTTGGGGTTTAGGCTTAGGTTAGGGTTAGGGTTAGGGTGGGCTAGGGATAGGGTTAGGCTAGGGTTTGGGGTTTAGGGTTAGGGTTAGGGCTAGGGTTAGGGCAGAGCTAGGAGGTTAGTGCTAGGGCTGGGTTAGGCGGGTAGTTTTAGGCTAGGTTAGCCGGCTAGGTTTTAGGCTTAGGTTAGGGTTAAGGTTATGGTTAGTGTTACGTTTATGGTTAGGGTTAGGGTTTAGGTTAGGTTAGAGTAAGGATAGAGTTTAGGGTTAGGGTGAGGGTGAGGGTTAGTGTTAGTGTTAGGGTTAGGGTTAGTGTTTGGGTTAGGGGTCAGGTTTAGGTTTAGGGTATGTTTAGGGTTAGGGTTGGGGTTGGGGTTGGGATTAGGTTTAGGTTAGTGTTACTGTTAGGTTAGGGTTAGAAGAAGTTTATATTTAGGGTTAGGGGTTAGAATAGGGTTAGGGGTTACGGTTAGGTTAGAGTTGGGGTTTCGGTTAGGGTTAGGTTAGGGTTAAGATTGGGTTAGGGTTGTGTTAGTGTTAGGGTTAGCATTAAGGTTAGGGTTTAGGGTTTATGGTTATGGTTAGGTTTAAGCTTAGGCTAGGGCTAGGGTTAGGTTAGGTTTAGGTTAAGTTTAGGCTTAGGTAGGTTAGGGTTAGGGTTGGTGTTGGGGATAGGGTTAGGGTTAGACTTAGGTTTAGGGCCATGGCTAGGTTACGGCTAGGACCAGTGCCTGGGCTAGGGCTACGGCTAGGGCTAGGTTAGGCAAGGGCCAGGTTTAGGTTAGGCCTAGGGTTAGGGCTAGGGCTAGGGCTAGGCAGCTAGTGCTAGGGCTAGGGCTATGACTAGGCTAGGGTTCAGGTAAGGGTTAGCGCTAGGCATAGGGTTATGGTTAGGCAGGGTTAGCTTCAGGGTTAGGGTTAGGGTTAGGGACTAGAGTTTAGGTTAGGTCTAGAGTTTAGGGATAGGGTTCTGGTTAGGGTTTAAGGTTTAGGGTTATGGTTAGGGTTAGGGCTAGGGCTAGGGTAAGGATTAGGTGCTAGGGCTAGGGCTTTGGCTAGTGCTAGAGGTTAGGTTAGGTTTAGGTTTAGGATTTAGGGTTAGGGTTAAGGTTAGGTTAGGGTTAGCATTAGTATTAGGTTTTAGGGTTTAGGCTTAGGGTTAGGGATAGGGTTAGGGTTAGGGCTAGGGTTAGGTTTAGTTTTAGGATTTAGGGTTAGTGTTATGGTTATGGTTAGGGTTAGGGTTAGGACTAGGGATAGAATTAGGGCTAGGGCTAGTGCTAGGACTTGGTTTAGGGTTAGGTTTAGGGTTAGTGTTAGTTTTAGGTTAAGTTTAGGTTAGGGTAAGGTTAGGGTTCGGGTTGGGGTTGGGGTTAGCGTTTGCATTAGGTTTAGTGTTAGTGTTTAGCGTTAGGGTTAGGGTTTATGGTTTAGGGATAGGGTGAGGGATAGAGTTAGGGTTAGGGTTAGGGGTTGGGTTAGGGTTAGGTTTGGGCTAGGGCTAGGGCTCGGGCAACGGAGAGATTTAGGCTTAGGCATAGGTGTAGAGTTGGGGTTGTGGTTAGCGTTACTGTTAGGGTTAGGGTAGAAGAGGTTTAGATTTAAGGTTATGGTTAGAATAGGTTTAGAGTTAGGGTTTAGGATTTAGGCTTAAGGTTTTTAGGGTTAGAGTTTGAGTTTAGGGTGAAGGTTATGTTCCTTGTTTAGGTTAGGGTTAGGGTTGAGGGAAGGGGTATGTTAGGTGTTTGGTTAGGTTAAGGTTCAGTGTTTAGGGTTAGGGTTAGGGATAGAGGTAGGGTTATGGTTAGAGTTGGGTTAGGGTTAGGGTAGGGGTAGGGCTAGGTTTAGGGCTAGCGCTAGGGCTAGGGTTAGTGGTAAGGGTAGGGGTAGGGTTTGGGGCTGAGGTTAGTGTTATGGTTAAGGTTAGTGATAGGATTGGGTTAGGTTTTTAGGGTTTAGGGTTAGGCTTAGGGCAGGGTTAGGTTTAGGGTTAGGGTTTAGGGTTAGGGTTAGGGATAGTGTTAGAGTTTAGGGTTATGATTAGGATTAGTGTTAGGGTTAGGGTTTCTCTTAGGGTTAGGAGTTAGGGTTGGGGTTACGGTTACAGTTATGGTTAGGGTTACAGTTAGGGTTAGGGTTAGGGTTAGGGTTTAGGGTTAGGGTGAGGGATAGAGTTTAGGTTAGGGTTTGTGTTAGGGTTATGGTTAGGGTTCGGTTAGGGTTAGGGTTGGGGTTGGGATTAGGGTTGGGTTTAGGATTAGCATTACTGTTAGGGATAGGGTTAGAAGAGGTTTAGGTTTAGGGTTAGGTTTAGAATAGGGTTAGGGTTAGGGTTAGGTTTTAGGGGTTAAGATTAGGGTTAGTGTTAGTATTGGTGGTTTCAGTGAGGGTTAGCGTTAGGGTTAGGGTTGTGTTAGTATTAGGGTTAGGGTAAGTGTTTAGAGTTAGGGTTAGGGTTAGGGTTTAGGGTTTAGGGATAGGGTTAGGTTTATGGTTAGGGTTAGGGTTGTGTTAGGATTAGCGTTACGGGTAGGGTAGGTGTAGGGGTATGGTTTCAGTGTAGGTAAGGGTTAGGGTTAGGGATAGGGTTGAGTTTGCATTTGGGTTAGGATTAAGGTTAGGGGTATAGGGTTTAGTGTTAGGGTTAGGGTTAGGGTTTAGGGTTTATGGTGTAGAGTTAGGGTTTAGGGTTTAGGTTAGGGTTAGGGTTCCGGGCTAGTGCTAGGGATAGGGTAAGGGATAGTGCTAGGGCTAGGGCTATGGCTAGTGCTAAGGTTAGGGATAGGGTTAGTGTTTAGAGTTAGGGTTAGATTTAAATTTAGGATTTAGGGTTAGGTTTAGGGTTAGTGTTAGGGTTAGCATTAGTGTTAGGTTTAAGTGTTAAGGCTTAGGGTTAGGGTTAGAGTTAGAGTTAGGTTTAGGGCTAGGGATAGGGTTAGGGCTAGGGTTAGGGTTAGGGTTAGGATTAGGGGTTAGGGTTATGTGTATGGGTAGTGGTAGGGGTAGGGAAGTGGTATGGCTAGGGTTTAGGGTTTAGGGTTTAGGTTATGGTTGGGGTTAGGGTTAGGGTTAGGGATAGGGATAGGGTTAGAGCTAGAGATAGTGCTAGTGCTAGGGTTAGGGTTAGGGTTAAGGTTAGGGGTAGGGGTAGGGTTAGGCCCTCTGGTTAGGTTTAGTGTTAGGTTTATGGTTGGATTAGGATTAGGGTTAGGGTTAGGGTGTAGAGTTTAGGGTTAAGGTTAGTGTTAGGGTTAGGGTTTAGGGTTAGGGTTAGGTTTAGGTTTAGGATTTAAGGTTAGGGTTAGAGTTAGGGTGTAGAGTTTAGGGTTAGGGTTAGTGTTAATGTTAGGCTTTAGAGTTAGGGTTAGCATTAGGGATTAGGGTTAGGGTTAGGGTTAAGTTTAGTTTTAGATTTAGGGTTAAGGTTAGGGTTAGTGTTAGTGTTAGTGTTAGGGTTAGGGTTGGGCTTAGCGTTATGGTTAGGGTTAGGTTTAGGGTTAGGGTATGTTTAGGGTTAGGGTTGGGGTTGGGTTTAGGGTTAGGGCTAGGGTTAGTGTTACTGTTAGGGATATGGTTAGAAGAAGTTTAGATTTAGGGTTAGGGTGAGGTTAGGGGTTAGGCTAGGGCTAGGGATAGGGTAAGGGCTAGTGCTAGGGCTGGGGCTATGGCTAGTGCTAAGGTTAGAGTTAGGGTTAGTGTTTAGAGTTAGGGTTAGGTTTAGGTTTAAGATTTAGGGTTTAGGGTTAGGGTTAGGGTTAGGGTTAGGGCTAGCGTTAGTGTTAGGTTTTAGGGTTTAGACTTAGAGTTAAGGTTAGGGTTAAGGGTAGGGATAGGGTTAGGGCTACGATTAGGGTTAGGGTTAGGGGTTAGGGTTATGTGTGGGGGTAGGGGTAGGGATAGGGGAAGTGGTATGGCTAGGGGTTAGGGTTAGGGGTTTAGGGTTTAGGGTTAGGGTTAGGGTTAGGGTTAGGGCTAGGGCTAGGGTTAGAGCTAGGGATAGTGCTAGGTCTAGGGTTAGGGTTAGGGTTAGGGTTAAGTTTAGGGTTAAGATTAAGGGTAGGGGGTACAGTTAGGACTTCCGATTAGGTTTAGGGTTAGGGTTATGGTTGGATTAGGGTAAGGGTTAGGGTTAGGTTGTAGAGTTTAGGGTTAAGGTTAGTGTTAGGGTTAACGTTTAGGGTTAGGGTTAGGTTTAGGTTTAGGATTTAAGGTTAGGGTTAGGGTTAGGGTGTAGAGTTTGAGGTTAGGGTTAGGGTTAGGGTTAGGCTTTAGCGTTAGGGTTAGCGTTAGGAGTTAGGGTTAGGTTTAGGGTTAAGATTAGCTTTAGATTTTGGGTTAAGGATAGGGTTAGTGTAAGTGTTAGTGTTACTGTTAGGGTTAGTGTTGGGCTTAGTGTTAGGGTTAGGTTTAGGTTTAGGGTTAGGGTATGTTTAGGGTTAGGGTTGGGGTTGGGAATAGGGTTAGGGATAGGGTTAGTGTTACTGTTAGGGTAGGGTTAGAAGAAGTTTAGATTTAGAGTTATGGTTAGAATAGGGTTAGGGCTAATGTTAGAGTAAGGTTAGGTTTAGAGTTGGGGTTTGGGTTAGGGTTAGGGTTAGGGTTAGGCTTACTGTTAGGGTTAGGGTTAGAAGAGGTTTAGGTTTAGGGTTAGGGTTAGGTTAGGGTTATGGTTAGGGTAGGGTTAGGGCTAAGGTTAGGGTTAGAGTTAGGATTGGGTTAGGGTTAGGGTTAGTATTGGGGTACGGTTAGTTCTAGGGATAGGGTTACGGCTAGGTTAGGTTTAGGGTTTGGGATTAGGGTTATGGGTAGGGATAGGGGAAGGGGTATGGTTTGGGGTGAGTGTTAGGGTTAGGGTTAGGATTAAGGTTGGGTTAGGGTTAGGTTAGGGTTAGGGCAGGGTTAGGTTTAGGGTTAGGCTTTAGTGTTAGGGTTAGTGTTAGAGTTTAGGGTTAGGATTAGGATTAGTGTTAGGGTTAGGGTTACTCTTAAGGTTAGGAGTTAGGTTTAGGGTTATGTTTACGGTTATGGTTAGGGTTACGGTTATGGTTAGGGTTAGGGGTTATTGTTAGTTTTAGGGTGAGGGATAGAGTTTAGGGTTAGGGTTAGTCTTAGGGTTATGGTTAGGGTTGGGTTAGGGTTAGGTTTGGGGTTGGGGTTAGGGTTTTGTTTAGGTTTAGCATTACTGTTAGGGTTAGGGTTAGAAGAGGTTTATGTTTGGGGTGAGGTTTAGAATAAAGTTAGGGTTAAGGTTAAGTTTTATGGTTAGTATTAGGGTTAGCGTTAGCGTTAGGGTTGTGTTAGCATTAGGGTTAGGGTAAGTGTTTAGAGTTAGGGTTAGGTTTAGGGTTTAGGGTTTAGGGATAGGGTTAGGGTTATTGTTAAGGTTAGGGTTGTGTTAGGGTTAGGGTTACAGGTAGGGTAAGGGTAGGGGTGCCGTTTGGGTGTAGTGTGAGCGTTAGGGTTAGGGATAGGGTTGGGTTAGCGTTTGGGTTAGGGTTAAGGTTAGGGTCTAAATTTTAGGGTTAGGGTTCTGGTTAGGGTTTAAGGTTTAGGGTTAGGGTTAGGGTTAGGTTAGGGTTAGGGTTAGGGCTAGGGCTAGGACTAGGGTAAGGATTAGTGCTAGGGCTAGGGCTACGGCTAGTGCTAAGGTGAAGGTTAGGGTTAGGTTTAGGTTTAAGATTTAGGGATAGGGTTAAGGTTAGGGTTAGGGTTAGCGTTAGTGTTAGGTTTTAGGTTTTAGGCTTAGGGTTAGGGTTAGGGTTAGGGCTAGGGTTAGGTTTAGTTTTAGGATTTAGGGTTAGGGTTAAGGTTAGGGTTAGGGTTAGCGTTAGTGTTTGGTTTTAGGGTTTAGGCTTAGGGTTAGGGTTAGGGTTAGGGCTAGGGTTAGGTTTAGTTTTAGGATTTAGGGTTAGGGTTAGGGTTAGCGTTAGTGTTAGGTTTTAGGTTTTAGGCTTAGGGTTAGGGTTAGGGTTAGGATTAGGGCTAGGGCTAGGGGTTAGGGGTTAGGGTTAAGATTAGGGTTTAGGGTTTAGTGTTAGGGTTTAGGATTAGGGTTAGGTTAGGTTAGGGCTAGGGTTAGGGTTAGAGCTAGGGATAGTGCTATGGCTAAGGTTAGGGGTAAGTTTTAGGGTTAGGGTTAGGTTTTAAGGTTAGGGTTAGGATTAGTGTTAGGGTTAGGTTTACTCTTAGGGTTAGGTGTTAGGGTTAGGGTTAGGGTTAAGGTTATGGTTAGTGTTACGTTTATGGTTAGGGTTAGGGGTTAGGGTTATTGTTAGAGGGATAGAGTTTAGGGTTAGGGTTAGGGTGAGGGTTAGTGTTAGGGTTAGGGTTAGGGTTAGTGTTTGGGTTAGGGTTAGGTTTAGGGTTAGGGTATGTTTAGGGTTAGGGTTGGGTTTGGGGTTAAGTTTAGGGTTAGTGTTACTGTTAGGGTTAGGGTTAGAAGAAGTTTAGATTTAGGGTAAGGGTTAGAACAGGGTTAGGGTTACGGTTAGGGTTAGGGTTAGAGTTGGGGTTTTGGTTAGGGTTAGGGTGAGGGTTGGGTTAGGGCTGTGTTAGTGTTAGGGTTAGCATTAAGGTTAGGGTTCAGGGTTTATGGTTATGGTTAGTTTTATGTTTAGGGCTAGGGATAGGTTTGGGGCTAGGGGTAGCGCTAGGGCTAGGGTTAGGGTTAGGGTTAATTTTAGGTTTAGGGCAGGGTTAGGATTAGGGTTGGGGTTGGGGATAGGGTTAGGGTTAGGCTTAGGGTTGGGGCTATTCCTAGGGTTAGGGCTAGAACTAGTGCTGGGGCTGGGGCTACGCGCTAGGACTAGGGTTAGGGTAAGGGCTAGGTTTAGGGTTGGGCTTACGGTTGGGGCTATGGCTAGGGATAGGGCTAGGGCTAGTGGTAGGGCTGGGGCTACGACTGGGACTAGGGTTCAGGTAAGTGTTAGCGTTAGGGATAGGGTTAGGGTTAGGGCCGGGTTAGATTTAGGGGTTAGGGTTTAGAGTTAGGATTTAGGGTTAGGGTTAGGGTTAGGTTTAGGGTTACTCTTAGGGTTAGGAGTTAGGGTTAGGGTTAGGGTTACGGTTATGGTTATGGTTAGGGTTAGGGTTAGGGGTTAGGGTTAGGAGAGGAATAGAGTTTAGGGATAGGGTTATTGTTAGGGTTGGGTTAGGTTTAGGGTTGTGGTTGGGGTTAGGGTTAAGTTTAGGGTTAGCGTTACTGTTAGGGTAAGGTTTAGAAGAGGTTTAGGTTTACAGTTAGGTTTAGAATAAGGTTACGGTTAGGGCTAGGGGTTTAGAGTTAGGATTAGGGTTAGTGTTAGTATTCGTGGTTACAGTTAGGGTTAGCATTAGGGTTAGGGTTGTGTTAGCATTAGGGTTTGGGTAAGTGTTTAGAGTTAGGGTTAGGGTTTAGGATTTAGGGATAGGGTTAGGGTTATGGTTATGGATAGGGTTGTGCTAGGGTTAGGGTTATGGGTAAGGTAAGGGGTAGGGGTACGGTTTGGGTGTAGGGTTAGTGTTAGGCATAGGGTTGGGTTAGTATTTCGGTTAGGGTTAAGGCTAGGGTATAAGGTTTAGGGTTAGGGTTAGGGTTTATGGTTTAGGGTTATGGTTATGGTTAGGGTTAGGGTTAGGGCTAGGGCTAATGTTAGGGCAAGGGCTATTGCTAGGGCTTGGGCTACGGCTAGGGCTAAGGTTAGGGTTAGGGTTAGTGTTTAGGGTTAGGGTTAGGTTTAGGTTTAGGATTTAGGGTTAGGGTTAGAGTTAGGGTTAAGGTTAACGTTCATGTTAGGTTTTACGGTTTAGGCTTAGGGTTAGGGTTATGCATAGGTTTAGTGCTAGGATTAGGGTTAGAGTTAGGGGTTGGGGTTATGTGTAGAAGTAGGGGTAGCGGTAGGGGAAGGGCTATGGCTAGGGGTTATGGTTAGGGCTAGGGATAGGTTTAGAGGTAGGGATAGTGCTAGGGCTAGAGTCAGGTTCAGGGGTTAGGGTTAAGTATGGTTGGATGAGGTTAGGGTTAGGGTTAGGGTGTAGAGTTTAGGGTTAAGGTTAGTGTTAGGGTTAGGGTTTAGGGTTAGGGTTAGGTTTAGGTTTAGGATTTAGGGGTTAGGTTAGGGTTAGGGTTAGGGTTGGGGTTAAGTTTAGTGTTAGATTTAGGGTTATGGTTAGGGTTAGTGTTAGTGTTAGGGTTAGGGTTGGGCTTAGTGTTAGGGTTAGGGGTATGTTTAGGGTTAGGGTTAGCATTAGTGTTACTGTTAGAGTTAGAGTTAGAAGAAGTTTAGATTTAGGGTTAGGGTTAGAATAGGGTTAGGATTAAGGTTAGGGTAGGGTTAGGGTTAGAGTTGGGGTTTGGGTTTGGGTTAGGGTTAGGGTTAGCTTTACTGTTATGGTTAGGGTTAGAAAAGGTTTGGGGTTAGGGTTGGGGGTTAGAATAGGGTTAGGGTAAGGATTAAGGTATTAGGGTTATGGTTAGCGTTTAGGATTTAAGGTTAGGGTTAGGATAGGGTTAGGGCTATGGTTGGGATTAGAGTTATGGGTGGGTTAGGATTAGGGTTAGTATTTGGGTAGGCTTGGGGCTAGGGATAAGGTTAGGTCTAGGGTTAGGTTTAGGGTTTGGGGTTAGGGTTACGGGTAGGGATAGGGGAAGGGGTATGGCTTGGGGTTATGGTTATGGTTAGGGTTAGAGTTGGGTTAGGATTACGGTTAGGGTTTAGGGTTTAAGGTTAAGGTTAGGTTTCGGGTTAGGGTTAGGTCTAGGGATAGAATTAGGCTGGGGCTAGTGCTAGGGCTAGGTTTAGGGTTAGGTTTAGGGTTAGTGTTAGGGTTAGGGTTAAGTTTAGGGTTTGGTTTCGGGTGGGGTTGGGGTTAGCGTTAGCATTAGGTTTAGTGTTAGTGTTTAGGGTTAGGGTTAGGTTTTATGGTTTAGGGATAGGGTGAGGGATAGAGTTAGTTAGTAGGGTTAGGGTTGGGTTAGGGTTAGGGTTAGGTTTAGGGCTAGGGCTGGGGCTCGGGCTATGGAGAGGTTTAGGCTTAGGCGTAGGTGTAGGGTTGTGGTTGTGGTTAGTGTTATTGTTAGGGTTAGTGTAGAAGAGGTTTAGGTTTAGGGTTATGGTTAGAATAGGGTTAGAGATAGGGTTTAGGATTTAGGCTTAAGGTTTTGTAGGGTTAGAGTTAGAGTTTAGGGTGAAGGTTATGTTCATTGTTTAGGGTTAGGGTTAGGGTTGAGGGAAGGGGTGTGTTAGGGGTTTGGTTAGGGTTAGGGTTCAGTGTTTAGGGTTAGGTTAGGGATAAGAGGTAGGTTTATGGTTAGGGTTGGGTTAGGGTTAGGGGTAGGGGTAGGGCTAGATTTAGGGCTAGCACTAGGACTAGGGTTAATGTTAGGGGTAGGGGTAGAGGTAGGGTTAGGGTCTGAGGTTAGTGTTAGGGTTAGGGTTAGTGATAGGATTAAGGTTAGATTTTTAGGGTTTAGGGTTAGGCTTAGGGCAGTGTTAGGTTTAGGGTTAGGGTTTAGGGTTAGGTTAGGGATAGTGTTAGAGTTTAGGGTTAGGATTAGGATTAGTGTTAGGTTTAGGGTTTCTCTTAGGGTTAGGAGTTAGGGTTAGGGTTACGGTTACAGTTATGGTTAGGGTTACGGTTAGGGTTAGGGTTAGGGTTTAGGGTAAGGGTGAGGGATAGAGTTTAGGGTTAGGGTTAGTGTTAGGGTTATGATTAGGGTTCCGTTAGGGTTAGGGTTGGGGTTGGGATTAGGGTTAGGTTTAGGATTAGCGTTACTGTTAGGGATAGGGTTAGAAGAGGTTTAGGTTTAGGGTTATGGTTAGAATAGGATTAGAGATAGGGTTTTGGATTTAGGCTTAAGGTTTTGTAGGGTTAGAGTTAGAGTTTAGGGTGAAGGTTATGTTCATTGTTTAGGGTTAGGGTTAGGGTTGAGGGAAGGGGTATGTTAGGGGTTTGGTTAGGGTTAGGGTTCAGTGTTTAGGGTTAGGTTAGGGATAGAGGTAGGTTTATGGTTAGGGTTGGGTTAGGGTTAGGGGTAGGGGTAGGGCTAGATTTAGGGCTAGCACTAGGGCTAGGGTTAATGTTAGGGGTAGGGGTAGAGGTAGGGCTAGGGTCTGAGGTTAGTGTTAGGGTTAGGGTTAGTGATAGGATTAAGGTTAGGTTTTTGGGGTTTAGGGTTAGGCTTAGGGCAGGGTTAGGTTTAGGGTTGGGGTTTAGGGTTGGGTTAGGGATAGTGTTAGAGTTTAGGGTTAGGATTAGGATTAGTGTTAGGGTTAGGGGTTTCTCTTAGGGTTAGGAGTTAGGGTTAGGTTTACGGTTACAGTTATGGTTAGGGTTATGGTTATGGTTAGGGTTAGGGTTTAGGGTAAGGGTGAGGGATAGAGTTTAGGGTTAGGGTTAGTGTTAGGGTTATGGTTAGGGTTCGGTTAGGGTTAGGGTTGGGGTTGGGATTAGGGTTAGGTTTAGGATTAGCATTACTGTTAGGGATAGGGTTAGAAGAGGTTTAGGTTTAGGGTTAGGTTTAGAATAGGGTTAGGGTTAGGGTTAGGTTTTAGGGTTAGGATTAGGGTTACTGTTAGTATTGGTGGTTTCGGTGAGGGTTAGAGTTAGGGTTAGGGTTGTGTTAGTATTAGGGTTAGGGTAAGTATTTAGAGTTAGGGTTAGGGTTAGGGTTTAGGGTTTAGGGATAGGGTTAGGTTTATGGTTAGGGTTAGGGTTGTGTTAAGGTTAGGGTTACGGGTAGGGTAAGGGGGTAGGTACGGTTTCAGTGTAGGGTAAGGGTTTTGGTTAGGGATAGGTTTGAGTTTGCATTTGGGTTAGGATTAAGGTTAGGGTATAGGGTTTGGGGTTAGGATTTAGGGTTTAGGGTTAGGGTTAGGGTTAGGGTTTATGGTTAGGGTTGGGGTTGGGGTTAGGGTTAGGGTTAGGGCTAGGGATAGGGTTAGAGCTAGAGATAGTGCTAGGGCTAGGGTTAGGTTTAGTGTTGGTTTATGGTTGGATTAGGATTAGGGTTAGGGTTAGGGTTAGGGTGTAGAGTTTAGTGTTAAGGTTAGTATTAGGGTTAGGGTTAGGGTTAGGTTTGGGTTTAGGATTTAAAGTTAGGGTTAGGATTAGGGTGTAGAGTTTGGGGTTAGGGTTAGTGTTAATGTTAGGCTTTAGAGTTAGGGTTAGCATTAGGGATTAGGGTTAGGATTAGGGTTAAGGTTAGTTTTAGATTTAGTGTTAAGGTTAGGATTAGTGTTAGTGTTAGGGTTAGGGTTAGGGTTGGGCTTTAAGGTTAGGGTTAGCATTAGGGATTAGGGTTAGTTTTAGGTTAAGGTTAGTTTTAGATTTAGGGTTAAGGATATGGTTAGTGTTAGTGTTAGGGTTAGGTTTGGGCTTAGTGTTGGGGTTAGGGTTAGGTTTAGGGTTAGGGTATGTTTAGGGTTAGGGTTGGGGTTTTGAATAGGGTTAGGGATAGGGTTAGTGTTACTGTTAGGGTTAGGGTTAGAAGAAGTTTACATTTAGGGTTAGGGTTAGAATAGGGTTAGTGCTAATGTTAGGGTAAGGTTAGGTTTAGAGTTGGGGTTTGGGTTAGGGTTAGGGTTATGGTTAACTTTACTGTTAGGGTTAGGGTTAGAAGAGATTTAGGTTTAGGGTTAGGGTTAGGTTAGGGTTAGGATTAGGGTAGGGTTAGGGCTAAGGTTAGGGTTAGAGTTAGGGTTGGGTTAGGGTTAGGGTTATTATTGGGGTACTGTTAGTGCTAGGGATAGGGTTAGGGCTAGGGTTAGGTTTAGGGTTTGGGGTTAGGGTTACGGGTAATGATAGGGAAGTGGTATGGTTTGGGTTTAGGGTTAGGGTTAGGGTTAGGGTTAGTGTTGGGTTAGAGTTAGGTTAGGTTTAGGGTTAGGGTTAGGGCAGGTTTAGGTTTAGGGTTGGGGTTTAGGTTTAGGGTTAGTGTTAGAGTTTAGGGTTAGGGTTAGGATTAGTGTTAGGGTTAGGGTTACTCTTAAGGTTAGGAGTTAGGTTTGGGGTTATATTTACGGTTATGGTTAGGGTTACGATTATGGTTAGGGTTAGGGGTTAGGGTTAGGTTTAGGTTGAGGGATAGAATTTAGGGTTAGGGTTAGTCTTAGGGTTATGGTTAGGATTGGGTTAGGGTTAGGGTTGGGGTTGGGGTTAGGGTTTTGTTTAGGGTTAGTGTTACTGTTAGGGTTAGGGTTAGAAGAGGTTTATGTTTAGGGTTAGGTTTAGAATAATGTTAGGGTTAGGGTTAAGTTTCAGGGTTAGTATTAGTGTTAGTGTTAGTATTGGTGTTTACGGTTAGGGTTAGCGTTAGGGTTAGGGTTGTGTTAGCATTAGGGTTAGGGTAAGTGTTTAGAGTTAGGGTTAGGTTTAGGGTTTAGGGTTTAGGGATAGGGTTAGGGTTATTGTTAAGGTTAGGGTTGTGTTTGGGTTAGGGTTACAGGTAGGGTAAGGGTAGGGGGTACGGTTTGGGTGTAGGGTGAGTGTTAGGGTTAGGGATAGGGCTGGGTTAGCGTTTGGGTTAGGGTTAAGGTTAGGGTCTAGAGTTTAGGGTTTGGGTTCTGGTTAGGGTTTAAGGTTTAAGGTTAGGGTTAGGTTTAGGGTTAGGGCTAGGGCTAGGGATAGGGTAAGGATTAGTTCTAGGGCTAGGGATATGGCTAGTGCTAAGTTTACGGTTAAGGTTAGGGTTCAGTTTAGGTTTAGGAATTAGGGTTAGGGTTAAGGTTTGGGTTAGGATTAGCGTTAGTGTTAGGTTTTAGGGTTTAGATTTAGGGGTAGGGTTAGGGTTAGGGCTAGAGTTGTGGTTAGGTTTAGGGTTGGTGTTAGGGTTAGGGTTAGGGTTAGGGCTAGGGATTGGGTTAGGGCTTGGGTTAGTGTTAGTGTTACGGTTAATATTAGGGTTAGGGTTAGGTTTAGGTTAGTGTTAGGGTTAGAGTTAGTGTTTCTCTTAGGGTTTGGGTTAGGGTTAGGTTTAGGGTTAGGGTTTAGGGCTTAGGGATAGAGTTAGGATTATGGTTATGGTTAGGGTTGTGTTAGGGTTAGGGTTACGTGTAGGGTAAGAAATAGGGGTACGGATTGGGTGGAGGGTTAGTGTTAGGGATAGGGTTTGGTTAGCGTTTATGTTAGGGTTAAGGTTAGGGTATAGGGTTTAGGGTTAGGGTTAGGGTTTAGGGTTTAGGGTTAAGGCTAGGGTTAGGGTTAGGGTTAGGGCTAGGGCTAGTGTTAGGGCAAGGGCCAGTGCTAGGGCTAGGGCTACGGCTGGGGCTAAGGTTAGGGTTAGGGTTAGTGTTTAGGGTTAGGATTAGGTTTACGTTTAGGATTTAGGGTTAGGGTTATGGTTAGGGCTAAGGTTAGCTTTAGGGTTGGGTTTTAGGATTTAGGCTTAGGGTTAGGGCTAGGGTTAGGGTTAGGGTTAGGGTTAGGGATTAGGGTTATGTGTAGAAGTAGGGGTAGTGGTAGGGGAAGGGGTATGGCTAGGAATTAAGGTTAGTGTTAGGGTTAGGGCTAGGGATAGGGTTAGAGCTAGGAATATTGCTGGGACTAGTGTTAGGATCAGGGTTATGGTTAAGTTTAGGGCTAGGTTAGGGGTAGGGTTAGGACTTGTGGTTGGAGTTAGGGTTATGGTTATGGTTGGATTGGGGTTAGGTTTAGGGTTAGGGTTAGGGTTCGGGTTAGGGTTACGGTTAGGTTTAGGGGTTTTGCTTAGGGTTAGGGTTAGTGTTATGGTTTGGTTTAGGGTTAGGTTTAGGGTTAGGCTTAGGGTTATGGTTTGGGCTAAGGATATGTTTAGGACAAGGGCTGAGTGCTAGGGATAGGGATAGGGCTGGGGCTAGGGCTAGGGTTAGGGTTAGTGTTTAGTGTTATGGTTAGGGTTAGAGTTAAGGGTAGAGATAGGGTTAGGGGTTAGGGTTAGGGTTAGGGATAGTATTAGGGTTAAGGTTAGGGTTAGGGATTAGGGTTAGGGTTAGTGTTTGGGGTTAGGGTTAGGGAAAGAGTTAGGCTTAGGATATGTGTTAGGGTTAAAGTTAGGGTTAGGGTTAGAGTTAGGCCTAGGGCTAGGGTTAGGGTTATGGCAGGGTTAGGGATGGGTTGGCGTTGGGTTTGGGTTTGGGGTTAAGGTTAGTGTTACTATTAGGTTTATTGTTACGGTTAGGGTTTAGGGTTAGGGCTAGGGTTAGGGGTTAGGATTAGGGTTAGGGTTAGGGTTGCTGTAGGAGTTAGGGTTAGGATTGGGGTTAGGGTTAAGGTTGGTGTGGTGTTAGGATTAGGGTTGGGTTGGGGTTAGGGGTTAGGGTTGGGGTTAGGGTTAGGGTTAGGGCTAATGTTAGGGTTAAGGTTAGGGTTAGGGTCGGGGTCAGGTTCAGGTCAGGGTCAGAGTCAGGGTCAGGGTTTAGGGTTAGGGTTAGTGTTAGGTCTAGGGCTAGGGTTATCATTAGGGCTGGACTAGGGCTAGAGTTAGGGTTAGGGTTTGGTGAGTTTTAGTGTTAGCGTTAGGGGTAGGGGTAGGGTTAAGTTAGGGTTAAGGTTAGGGGTTGGAGTAGGGGTAGGGTTAAATGTATGCATGGGTTAGCATTAGGGTTAGGGTTAACGTTGGGTTAGGGTTAAGATTAGGGTTAGTGTTAGGGTTAGATTTTAGGGTTAGGGTTAGGATTAGGGGTTAGGTTTAGGGTTAGGGTTAGTGTTTGGTTTAGGGTTAGGTTTAGGGTTAGAGTTAGCGTTACTCTTAGGTTTAGGGTTAGAAGAGTTTTATGGTTAGGGTTAGGGTTAGGGGTTTTGGTTAGGATTAGTGTTAGGGTTAGGGGTTAGGGTTAGGGTTTGCTTTAGGGTTAGGGTTGGGGTTTAGGGTTAGGGTTAGGGTTAGGGTTTAGTGTTAGCGTTAGGGTTAGGTTTAGTGTTAGGATTAGGGTTGGGGTCAAGGTCAGTGTCAGGGTTTATGGTTAGGGTTAGCGTTAGGGTTCGCGTTAGCGTTAGGGTTAGCGTTAGGTTTAGGGTTAGGGTTAGGTTTAGGGGTTAGGGTTAGGGTTAGGTTTGGGTTAAAGTTAAGGTTAGGGTTAGGGTTAAGGGTTGGATTAGGTGTTTTGGTTAGTTTTAGTTTTAGGGTAGTGTTAGGGTTAGGGTTGGGTTAGTGTTAGGTTTATTGTTAAGATTAGGGTTAGGGTTAGGGTTAAGGTTAGGATTAGGTTTAGGGTTCTGTTTAGGGTTAGGGTTAGGGTTAGGTTTAGTGTTAGCATTAGGGTTAGGGTCAGGTTTCGGTTAAGCTTAGGGTTAGGGTTAGTGTTCAGGGTTAGGGTTAGAGTTCTGGTTTAGAGATAGGGTTTCAAAAGTGTTAGGTTTAGGGTTAGGGTCGGTTATGGTTAGGGTTAGGGTTAATGCTAGGGCTAGGGCTAGGCCTACGGTTAGGGTTAGTGTTAAGTTTAAGGGTAGGGTTAGGGGTTGTGGTTAGGTTTGGGTTTGGGTTAGGGTTAGCGTTAGGGTTTAGAGTTTAGCGTTATGGCTAGGGTTAGGGTTAGGGCTAGTGCTAGGGTTAGATCTAGGGCTAGGGCTAAGGTTAGGGGCTTGGGCTAGAGTTAGGGTTACGGTTAGAGTTGTGTGAGTTTTCGGGTTAATGTTAAGGGTAGGGGTAGGGTTGGGTTAGGTTTAGGTTAGGGTTAGGTGTAGGGGTAGGTTTGGGTTAGGTTTAGGTTAAGGGCGGGGGTAGAGGTATGGTTGGGTTATGTTTAGGTTTAGACGAGTTAGTGTTAGGGTTAGGGTTAGGGTTAGGGTTACGGTTAGGGTTAGGGGTTTAGGGTTAGGGTTAGGGTTATGGTTACAGTTAGAGTTAGGGTTAGGGTTAGGGGAAAGACTTTGCGCTTGGGATATGTGTTATGGTTAAAGTTAAGGTTAGGGTTAAAGTTAGGCCTAGTGCTAGGGTTAGGGTTAATTTATAGTTTGAGTAGGGTTGGCATTGGGGTTAGGTTTAGGGTTAAGGTTAGTGTTACTATTAGGTTTAGTGTTAGGATTAGGGTTAGGGTTAGGGTTTAGGGTTAGGGTTAGGATGAGGTGTTAGGATTAGGGTTGAGTTAGGGGTTAGGATTAGAGTTGGGTTAGGGTTAGGGTTAGAGTTAGGGTTAGGGTTGGGGTTAAGGTTAGGTTTAGGGTTGGTGTTAGGGTTAGGGTTAGGTTAGGTTTAGGTGATAGTGTTAGTGTTAGAGTTTAGGGTTAGGGTTAGGGTTAGGGTTAGGTTAGGGTTAGGGTTAGGGTTTAGGATTATGGTTAGGGTTAGGGTTACGGTTGGTGTTAAGGTCAGCGTTACTCTTAGGTTAAGTGTTAGAAGAGTTTTAGGGTTAGGGTTAAGGTTAGGGATAGGGTTAGGGGTTTTGGTAAGGGTTAGGGTTACGGTTAGGGTTAGGGTTAGGGGTTAGTGTTAGGGGTTAGAGTTCGGGTTAGGGTTAGGGGTTAAGGTTAGGTTTAGGGTTAGTGTTAGCGTTACTCTTAGGTTTAGGATTAGGGTTAGGGTTTGGAATAGGGTTAGGGTTAGGGGTTTTGGTTTGGGTTAGGGTTAGGGTTAGGTTTAGTGTTAGAGTTTGGTTTAGGTTTAGGGTTCGGGTTAGGGTTAGGGTTTGGTTTAGGGTTAGTGTTAGGGGTAGGGTTAGGGTTAGGGTTTCCATTACTCATAGGTTTAGGATTAGAAGAGGTTTAGGATTAGGGTTAGGGTTAGGGGTTAGGGCTAGGGTTATTTTTAGGGTTAGGGATTGGTTTATGGTTAGGGTTAGGGTTAGGGTTAGAGTTTAGGGTTAGAGTTAGGGTTAGGGTTAGGGTTTAGGGTTAGTGTTAGGGTTAGGGTTAGGGTTAGGGGAAGACTTTACGCTTAGGATATGTGTTAGGGTTAAAGTTAGGGTTAGGGTTAAAGTTAGGTCTAGTGCTAGGGTTAGGGTTAATTTATGGTTAGAGTAGGGTTGGCATTGGGGTTAGGTTTAGGGTTAGGGTTAGTGTTACTATTAGGTTTAGTGTTAGGATTAGGTTAGGGTTAGGGTTTAGGGTTAAGGTTAGGATGAGGTGTTAGGATTAGGGTTGAGTTAGGGGTTAGGATTAGAGTTTTGGTTAGGGTTAGGGTTAGAGTTAGGGTTAGGGTTGGGGTTAAGGTTAGGTTTAGGGTTGGTGTTAGGGTTAGGGTTAGGTTAGGTTTAGGTGATAGTGTTAGGGTTAGTGTTAGAGTTTAGGGTTAGGGTTAGGGTTAGGGTTAGGTTAGGGTTAGGGTTAGGGTTTAGGATTATGGTTAGGGTTAGGGTTACGGTTAGGGTTAAGGTTAGCGTTACGCTTAGGTTAAGTGTTAGAAGAGTTTTAGGTTAGGGTTAAGGTTAGGGATAGGGTTAGGGGTTTTGGTAAGGGTTAGGGTTACGGTTAGGGTTAGGGTTAGGGGTTAGTGTTAGGGGTTAGAGTTCGGGTTAGGGTTAGGGGTAAGGTTAGGTTTAGGGTTAGGGTTAGCGTTACTCTTAGGTTTAGGATTAGGGTTAGGGTTTGGATTAGGGTTAGGGTTAGGGGTTTTGGTTTGGGTTAGGGTTAGGGTTAGGTTTAGTGTTAGAGTTTGGTTTAGGTTTAGGGTTCGGGTTGGGGTTAGGGTTTGGTTTAGGGTTAGTGTTAGGGGTAGGGTTAGGGTTAGGGTTTCCATTACTCATAGGTTTAGGATTAGAGAGGTTTAGGATTAGGGTTAGGGTTAGGGGTTAGGGCTAGGGCTATTTTTAGGTTAGGGATTGGTTTAGGGTTAGGGTTAGTGTTAGAGTTAGAGTTTAGGGTTAGAGTTAGGGTTAGGGTTAGGGTTTAGGGTTAGTGTTAGGGTTAGGGTTAGGGTTAGGGTAAGACTTTGCACTTAGGATATGTGTTATGGTTAGAGTTAGGGTTAGGGTTAAAGTTAGGCCTAGTGCTAGGGTTAGGGTTAATTTAGAGTTAGAGTAGGGTTGGCATTGGGGTTAGGTTTAGGGTTAAGGTTAGTGTTACTATTAGGTTTAGTGTTAGGATTAGGGTTAGGGTTAGGGTTTAGGGTTAAGGTTACGATGAGGTGTTAGGATTAGGGTTGAGTTAGGGGTTAGGATTAGAGTTCGGTTAGGGTTAGGGTTAGAGTTAGGGTTAGGGTTGGGGTTAAGGTTAGGTTTAGGGTTGGTGTTAGGGTTAGGGTTAGGTTAGGTTTAGGTGATAGTGTTAGTGTTAGTGTTAGGGTTTAGGGTTAGGGTTAGGGTTAGGGTTAGGTTAGGGTTAGGGTTAGGGTTTAGGATTATGGTTAGGGTTAGGGTTACGGTTAGTGTTAAGGTTAGCGTTACTCTTAGGTTAAGTGTTAGAAGAGTTTTAGGGTTAGGGTTAAGGTTAGGGATAGGGTTAGGGGTTTTGGTAAGGGTTAGGGTTACGGTTAGGGGTTAGGGTTAGGGGGTTAGTGTTAGGGGTTAGGGTTCGGGTTAGGGTTAGGGGTTAAGGTTAGGTTTAGGGTTAGTGTTAGCGTTACTCTTGGGTTTTAGGATTAGGGTTAGGGTTTGGATTAGGGTTAGGGTTAGGGGTTTTGGTTTGGGTTAGGGTTAGGGTTAGGTTTAGTGTTAGAGTTTGGTTTAGGTTTAGGGTTCGGGTTAGGGTTAGGGTTTGGTTTAGGGTTAGTGTTAGGGGTAGGGTTAGGGTTAGGGTTTCCATTACTCATAGGTTTAGGATTAGAAGAGGTTTAGGATTAGGGTTAGGG
This sequence comes from Nanger dama, assembly GCA_917880005.1. Lineage (NCBI taxonomy): Eukaryota > Metazoa > Chordata > Mammalia > Artiodactyla > Bovidae > Nanger > Nanger dama. Next base: position 42,417 of record CAKJTW010000362.1, on the reverse strand, counting down.
TTAGGGGTTAGGGCTAGGGTTATTTTTAGGGTTAGGGATTGGTTTAGGGTTAGGGTTAGTGTTGGGGTTAGGGTTAGGGTTAGAGTTTGGGGTTAGGGTTAGGGTTAGGGTTAGGGTTTAGGGTTAGCGTTAGGGTTAGTGTTAGGGTTAGGGTTAGGGTTAGGGTTAGCTCAGGGTCAGGGTGTAGGGTTAGGGTTAGCGTTAGGGTTAGGGTTAAGGTTAGGGTTGGTGTTAGGGTTAGGGTTAGTGTTAGGGTTACGAGTTTGGGTTAGGGTTAGCTTTAGGGGTTAGGATTAGGATTAGGGTTAGGGTTAGGGTTGGTTTTGCGTTTAGGGTTGAGTTTGGGGTTAGGGTTGGGATAGGGGTTGGGGTAAGGGTTGGGAATGTGGTTGGGTTTAGGGTTGGGGTTGGGGTTAGGGTTAGGGTTAGGTTTAGGGGTTTTGCTTATGGTTAGGACCAGTGTTAGGGTTTGGTTTTGAGTTAGGTTTAGGGTTAGGGTTAGGGTTAGGGTTATGGTTCGGGCTAGAGATACGTTTAGGACTAGGGCTAGTGCTAGGGCTAGGGCTAGGGGCTGGGGCTGGGGTTAGGGTTAGGTTTAGGGTTAGTGTTTAGTGTTATGGTTAAGGTAGGGGTAGGGTTAGGGCTAAAGGTTAGGGTTAGGGATAGTGTTAGGGTTAAGATTAGGGTAGGGATTAGGGTTAGGGTTAGGGTTAGGGTTTAGGTTTAGGGTTAGGGGAAGAGTTTAGGCTTAGGATATGTGTTAGAGTTAAAGTTAGGGTTAGGGTTAGAGTTAGGCCTAGGGTTAGGGTTAGGGTTAGGGTTAGGTTACGGTTAGGTTTAGGGTTAGGGTTATGGGTTTTGGTTAGGGTTAGGGTTAGTGTTAGGGGTTAGTGTCAGGGTTAGGGTTAGGGGTTAGGGTTAGGGATAGAGTTATTGGTTAGGGTTAGTGTTAGGGTTAGGTTAAGTGTTAAGGTTTGGTTTAGGGTTAGGGTTAGGGTTAGGGGTTAGGGGTAGTGATAAGGAATGGGTTGGAGTTAGTGTTAGGTTTAGGATTGGGTTAGGGTTAGTGTTAGTGTTAGGGTTTAGGGTTAGGGTTACTGTTGGGTTAAGGGCAGGGTTAGGGTTTAGGTTTAGGGTTAGAGATAGGGTTAGTGTTAGTGTTAGGGTTGGGTTTAGGGTTAGGTTCATGCTTAGGCTTAGGGTTATGGTTAGTGTTAGGGTTAGCGTTAAGGTTATGGTTAGGGTTTGGTTAGTATTAGGAGTAGGGTAAGGTTAGGGGTATGGGTTGGTGTTAGGGTTAGGGTTAGTTTTAGGGTTTAGGGTTAGAGTTAAGGGTAGAGGAAGGGTTAGGCCTAAGGATAGGGTAGGCCTAGGGCTAGTGCTAGGGCTATGGCTAGGGCTAGGCTACCGTTAGGGTCAGGGGTTAGGGATTAGGTTTAGGGTTAGGGTTAGGTCTTAGAGTTAGGCTTAGGGTTCGGGTTAGTGTTAGGGTTAGGTTAGGGTTAGGGTTGGTATTAGGGTTAGGGTTAGGGTTAGTTTTAGTGGTTAGGGTTAGGGTTAGTGTTAGCGTTTAGGGTTAGGGTTAGGTTTAGGGTTAGGTTAGGGTTAGGGTTAGGGTTAGGGTTACGGATTTTGGTTAGGGTTAGGGTTAGGTTAAGAGTTAGGGTTTGGTTTAGGGTTAGGGTTAGGGTTAGTGTTAGGGTTAGGGGTTAGGGGTAGTGGTAGGGAATGGGTTGGGGTTAGGGTTAGAGTTAGGGTTAGGGTTAGGGTTAGGGTTGGGTTTAGGGTTAGAGTTAGGTTTGGTTTTAGAGTTAGGTTTAGGGTTAGCGTTAGGGTTAGGCATTAGGGTTAGGGTTCAGGGTTAGGGTTAGGGTCAGTGTTAGAGTTAGTGTTAGGGTTAGGGGTTAGGATTAGGGTGTGGGGCAGGGGGTTTTGGTTAGGGTTAGGGTTAAGGTTAGGGTTTGGTTTTGGGTTAGGGTTAGGTTTAAGGTTAGGGTTATGGTTCGGGTTAGGGTTACGGTTAGGGTTAGGGGTTTTGCTTAGGGCTAGGGTTAGTGTTATGGTTTGGTTTAGGGTTAGGTTTAGGGTTAGGCTTAGAGTTATGGTTTGGGCTAAGGATATGTTTAGGACAAGGGCTAGTGCTAGGGATAGGGATAGGGCTAGGGCTAGGTCTAGGGTTAGGGTTAGTGTTTAGTGTTATGGTTGGGGTTAGAGTTAAGGGTAGAGATAGGGTTAGGGGTTAGGGTTAGGGTTAGGGATAGTATTAGGGTTAAGGTTAGGGTTAGGGATTAGGGTTAGGGTTAGTGTTTAGGGTTAGGGTTAGGGAAAGAGTTAGGCTTAGGATATGTGTTAGGGTTAAAGTTAGGGTTAGGGTTAGAGTTAGGCCTAGGGCTAGGGTTAGGGTTATGGCAGGGTTAGGGATGGGTTGGCGTTGGGTTTAATTTAGGGTTAAGGTTAGTGTTACTATTAGGTTTATTGTTACGGTTAGGGTTTAGGGTTAGGGCTAGGGTTAGGGGTTAGGATTAGGGTTAGGGTTAGGGTTGCTGTAGGAGTTAGGGTTAGGATTGGGGTTAGGGTTAAGGTTGGTGTGGTGTTAGGATTAGGGTTGGGTTGGGGTTAGGGTTAGGGTTGGGGTTAGGGTTAGGGTTAGGGCTAATGTTAGGGTTAAGGTTAGGGTTAGGGTCAGGGGTCAGGTTCAGGTCAGGGTCAGAGTCAGGGTCAGGGTTTAGGGTTAGGGTTAGTGTTAGGTCTAGGGCTAGGGTTATCATTAGGGCTGGACTAGGGCTAGGGTTAGGGTTAGGGTTTGGTGAGTTTTAGTGTTAGCGTTAGGGGTAGGGGTAGGGTTAAGTTAGGGTTAAGGTTAGGGGTTGGAGTAGGGGTAGGGTTAAATGTATGCATGGGTTAGCATTAGGGTTAGGGTTAACGTTGGGTTAGGGTTAAGATTAGGGTTAGTGTTAGGGTTAGATTTTAGGGTTAGGGTTAGGATTAGGGGTTAGGTTTAGGGTTAGGGTTAGTGTTTGGTTTAGGTTTAGGTTTAGGGTTAGAGTTAGCGTTACTCTTAGGTTTAGGGTTAGAAGAGTTTTATGGTTAGGGTTAGGGTTAGGGGTTTTGGTTAGGATTAGTGTTAGGGTTAGGGGTTAGGGTTAGGGTTTGCTTTAGGGTTAGGGTTAGGGTTTAGGTTAGGGTTAGGGTTAGGGCTTAGGGTTTAGTGTTAGCGTTAGGGTTAGGTTTAGTGTTAGGATTAGGGTTGTGGTCAAGGTCAGTGTCAGGGTTTATGGTTAGGGTTAGCGTTAGGGTTCGCGTTAGCGTTAGGGTTAGCGTTAGGTTTAGGGTTAGGGTTAGGTTTAGGGGTTAGGGTTAGGGTTAGGTTTGGGTTAAAGTTAAGGTTAGGGTTAGGGTTAAGGGTTGGATTAGGTGTTTTGGTTAGTTTTAGTTTTAGGGTAGTGTTAGGGTTAGGGTTGGGTTAGTGTTAGGTTTATGGTTAAGATTAGGGTTAGGGTTAGGGTTAAGGTTAGGATTAGGTTTAGGGTTCGTTTGGGTTGGGGTTGGGTTAGGTTGCATGGTTTAGGGTCAGGTTTCGGTTAAGCTTAGGGTTAGGGTTAGTGTTCAGGGTTAGGGTTAGGAGTTCTGGTTTAGAGATAGGGTTTCAAAAAGTGTTAGGTTTAGGGTTAGGGTCGGTTATGGTTAGGGTTAGGGTTAATGCTAGGGCTAGGGCTGGGCCTACGGTTAGGGTTAGTGTTAAGTTTAAGGGTAGGGTTAGGGGTTGTGGTTAGGTTTGGGTTTGGGTTAGGGTTAGCGTTAGGGTTTAGAGTTTAGCGTTATGGCTAGGGTTAGGGTTAGGGCTAGTGCTAGGGTTAGATCTAGGGCTAGGGCTAAGGTTAGGGCTTGGGCTAGAGTTAGGGGTTACGGTTAGAGTTGTGTGAGTTTTTGGGTTAATGTTAAGGGTAGGGGTAGGGTTGGGTTAGGTTTAGGATAGGGTTAGGTGTAGGGGTAGGTTTGGGTTAGGTTTAGGTTAAGGGCGGGGGTAGAGGTATGGTTGGGTTATGTTTAGGTTTAGACGAGTTAGTGTTAGGGTTAGGGTTAGGGTAGGGTTAGGTTTACGGTTAGGGTTAGGGGTTAGGGTTAGGGTTAGGATTATGGTTACAGTTAGAGTTAGGGTTAGGATTATGGTTAGGGGTTCAGTGTTAGGTTTTGAGTTAAGGTTAGGGGTTAGGGTTAAGGTTATTGTTATTGTTAATGTTAGGGTTAGGGTTAGTGTTTAGGGTCAGATTGAGGGTTAGGGATCAGGGTTTTGGGAAAGGGTTAGGGTTAGGGTTAAGGATAAGGTTAGGGATTGAGGTTAGGGTTACGGTTAGGGTTAGGGTTGGGTTAGCATTAGGTTAGGGTTAATGCTAGGGCTAAATTCTAACCCTTTCACTAACCTTAACCCAATCCTAACCCTAACCCAAACCCCAACAGATACCTCTACCCCTATCCCTACCCCTACCCCTAACCCTAACCTTAAACCTTAAAACTTAACCCTAAACCTAACCCAACTCTAACCCTAACCCTAATCCTTACCCTCTCCCTACGCCTAACAATAACCCTAACCCTATCTCTATACCCTGAACCCTAACCGTAACCGTAACCCTAACCCAACCGTAACCCTAACACTACCCCTATCCCTACCCCCTACCCCTAACCCCTAACCCTAACACTGAGCCAAACCCTAACCATAAGCCTTAACCTTAACCATAACCATAAACCTTAAACCTTAACCCTAACCCAGCTCTAACCCTAACCCTAAACCCTAACCTTAACCCCTAACCCTAATCCCTAACCCTAACACTAACCCTAAACACTAACCGTAACCCTAACCATAACGCAAAACTAACACTAAACCTAACCCTAACCCCTAACCCTAACTCTAAACCTAACCCCAACCTCAACCTTAACCCTAACCATATCCTAACTATAACCTAACCCCTAACCCAAACCCTATTCTAACCATAACCCTAAACCTAAACCTCTTCTAACCGTAATCCTAACAGTAACGCTAACCCTAATCCTATCCCTAACCCCAACCCCAACCCTAAACCTAAACCTATCCTAATCCAAAACATAACCCTAACCGTAAACCTACCAGCAACCCTAACACTAACACTAAACCTAACCCTAACACTAACTCTAAAACCTAACCCTAACCCTAACCCTAAACCCTAACCCTAACCCTAGTCTAGCCCTATCCCTACCCCTAGCATTCGCCATAGGCCTAACCCTATCTTTAGGTCTAACCCTACCCCTAACCTTAACCCTAACCCTAAACCCTAAACTCTAACCCTAAAACTAACCCTAACCCTAACCCCAACCTAACCCAAATCCGCAACCAATAAGCCTACACTTACCCCTACCCCTACCCTTAACCCTAACCAAACCCTAACCCTAACACTAACACTAACCCTAACACTACCCTAACCCTAACCCTAAACCTAATCCTAATGCTAACCCTAACCCTAACCCTAAACCCTAAACTCTAACCCTAAAACTAACCCTAACCCTAACCCCAACCTAACCCAAATCCGCAACCAATAAGCCTACACTTACCCCTACCCCTACCCTTAACCCTAACCAAACCCTAACCCTAACACTAACCCTAACCCCAACACTACCCTAACCCTAACCCTAAACCTAATCCTAATGCTAACCCTAACCCTAACCCTATACCTAATCCTAACGCTAACCCTAACCCGAACCCTAACACTAACCCTAACACTAACACTAACCCTATCACTAACCTTAACCCTAAACCCTAACCCTAACCCTAAACCTAAACCCTAACCTTAACCCTGACCCTAGCCTAGCCCTAACCATAGCCCTAACATTTGCCCTAGGCCTAAGCCTATCCTTAGGCCTACCCCTATCCCTACCCTTAACCCTAACCCTAAACCCTAAATCCTAACCCTAAAAACCCTAACCCTAACCCAACCCTAACCCAAACCCTAACCCTAACCCCAACGCATACCCCTGACCTTACCCCTACTCCTACCCCTAAACCTTACCAAACCCTAACCCGAACCCTAACACTAACCCTAACACTAACACTAACCCTATCACTAACCTTAACCCTAAACCCTAATCCTAACCCTAAACCTAAACCCTAACCTTAACCCTGACCCTAGCCTCAGCCCTAGCCATAGCCCTAACATTTGCCCTAGGCCTAAGCCTATCCTTAGGCCTACCCCTATCCCTACCCTTAACCCTAACCCTAAACCCTAAATCCTAACCCTAAAAACCCTAACCCTAACCCAACCCTAACCCAAACCCTAACCCTAACCCCAACGCATACCCCTGACCTTACCCCTACTCCTACCCCTAAACCTTACCAAACCCTAACCCAAACCCTAACACTAACCTTAATACTAACCTTATCCCTAACCCTACCCCTAAACCTAATCCTAACCCTAACCCTAACCCAATCTTAACCCCTAACCCTAACTCCAACCCATACCCCTACCCCTAACTCCTAACCCTAACCCTATCCCTAAGCCTAACCATAACCCTAACCCTTTCCCTAAACCCTAATACCTAACCCTAACCCTAACACTAAACAGAAACCCTAACCCTAACCATAAACCAAACCTAACCCTAACCCTAACCCCTAACCGTAACACTAACACTAACTCCAACCCCAACACTAACCCTAACCGCACCCTAACTCTAACCTAACCCTAACCCTATTCTAACCCTAACCCTAAACCTAAACCTCTTCTAACCCTAACCCTAACAGTAACGCTAACCCTAATCATATCCGTAACCCCAACCCCAACCTAAACCTAAACCTACCATAACCCTAAACCTAACCCTAACACTAACAGAACCCTAACCCTAACCATAATTCTAAAACCTAACCTTAACTCTAATCCTAAACCCTAACCCCTAACCATAACCCTAGTATTAGCCCTAGCCCTAGCCCAAGCCCTAGCCTTAGCACTAGCCCTAGGCCTAACAGTATCCTTAGGCCTACCCCTACCCCTACACTTAACCCTAATTCCAAACCCTAAACCCTAACCCTAAAACTAACCCTAACCCTAACCCAACCCTAATCATAACCCTAACCCCAACCCATACCCCTACTCTTACCCCTGCCCCTACACCTAACTGTAATCAAACCCTAACCCTAAACCGAATACTAACCTTAACACTAACCCTAAACTAATCCTAACCCTAACCCTAACCCCAACCCTAACATTAATCCTAACCCTAACACTAACCCTACCCCAACCCTATCCAAACCGTAACCCTAACCCTAAACGCTAACCCTAACCCTAACCCTAACACAAAACTTAATCCTAACCCTAACCCCAACCCTAACACTAACCCTACCACTAGCACTAACCCTAACCCTAACCCTATCCCTAACCCTTTCCTAACCCTAAAACCTAACCCTTACCCTAACCCTAACCCTAACCTCACCCTAACCCTAACCCTAAACCCGAACCCAAAACTAACCCTAAACCAATCCTAAACCTAAACCTAAGTCCAACCCATACACCTACCCCTCACACCTATCCCCTAACCCTAACCCTAACCCATTTCCTATACCGTAATCCCTAACCCTAACCCTAACCCTAAACACTAACCTTAACCTTAACCATAACACAAAACTAATCCTAACCCTAACCCTAACCACTAACCGTATCCCTAACCCTATCCCTAAACCCTAATCCCTAACCCTACCCTAACCCTAAACCTAACCATAACCCTAACCCGAACCCTAACCCTAAACCCTAATCCTAACACTAACACTAACCCCATCCTTACCCTAACCATAACTCAAACCCATACCCCTACCACTACCCCTATCCCCTAACTCTAACCCTAACCCTATCCCTAAACCCTAATCCCTAACCCTAACCCTAATCCTAAACACTAACCCTAACCCTAACCGTAACCCAAACTTATCCGTAACTCTATCCCTAACCCTTAACCCTCACCCTAACCCTATGCCAAACCCCACCCTAACCCTAAGGTACCCTAACCCTAAAGGTAAGCAAAACCTTAACACTGAACACTAATTCTTACACTAACCCTAGCCTTAGCCCTAGCCCTAGCCCTAGCCCTAGCCCTAACCCTCTCCCTAGCCCTAACCCTAACACTAACACTATCCCTAAACCATGAACCCTAACCCTAACCCTAACCAAACCCCAACACATACCCCTACCTCTAACCCTACCCCTAACCCTAACCCCTAACCCTAACCATGACTCAAACCCTAACCCTAAACCCTAACCCTCACCCTGAACCCTAACCCTAAACTAACCCTAACCCAATCCTAACCCTAACCCTAACTCCAACCCAAGCCCCTCCCCTACCCCTATCCCATAACACTAACTCTAACACTATTCCTAAACCCTAATCCCTAACCCTAACCCTAACCCAAAACACTAACCCTAACCCTAACCACAACTCAAATCTAACACTAACCCTAACCCTAATCCCTATCCCTAACCCTAACCCTAAACCTTAAACCTTAACATTAACCCGAACCCAACTCTAACCCTAACCCTAACCCTAAACCTATCTCTTACGCTAAATCTATCACTAAACCCTAAACCCTAACACTAACCCTCACGCTAAACACTAACCCTAACCCAAAACCTTACACCACCCTAAACCTAACTGTAACCCTAACCCAACCCATTCCTCTACTCCTACCCCGAACCCGAACCGTAACCCCTAACCTAACCATAACCCTAACCCCTAATTTTAACACAAGCCATAACTCTAACACTAAACCCTAACCCTAACACTAACCCTAACACTAACCTTAACCTTAACCCTAACCTCAACCATAACCCTAAACCTAACCGTAACCCCAACCCTAACATTAACCCTAACACTAACACTAAACCTAAACCTAACCCTAACCCGAAACCTTAACCCTAACCCTAAACCTAGCCTGACTCTAGCCATAGCACTAGCACTAGCCCTAGGCCTAACCCTACTCTTAAGCCTAACCCTAACCCTACCCTTAACCCTAACCCTAAACCATAAACCCTAACCCTAAAACTAACCCTAACCCTAACCCAACCCTAACCAAACCATAACCCTAACCCCAACCCATACCCCTACCCTTACCCTTACCCCTAACCCTAACCAAACCCTAACCCTAACCCTAATGCTAACCCTAACACTAACCCTAACCCTAACCCTAACCCTAACCCTAAACCTAATCCTAACCCCAACCCCAACCCTAACACTAACCCCAACCCTAACACTAACCCTATCCCTAACCCTAACCCTAAACCCTAAACCCAACCCTAGCCTAACAATAACCGTAACCCTAGTCTAGCCCTAGCCCTACCCCTAGCACTAGCCATAGTCCCAACCCTATCCTTAGGTCTAACCCGACCCCTACCCTTAAACCCAAATCTAAACCCTAAACTCTTACCATAAAACTAACCCTAACCCTACCGAAACCTAACCCAAAACTTAACCCCAACCGCTACCCATACCCCTACACTTAACCCAACCCCTACCCCTAACCCTAACCCCAACCCTAACCCTAACCCTAACCCTAACTCTATTTTAACCCTAGCCCTAAACCTAAACCTACCCTAAACCAAAACCTAACCCCTAACCGCAACACATACGCCTACCCTTACCCCTACCCCTACCGCAACCCTAACCAAACCCCTAACCCTAACCCTAACGCTAAACCTAACACTAACCCAAACACTAACACTAACCCTAAACCTAATCCTAACACTAACCCCCAACCCTAACACTAACCCTAACACTAACCCTATCCCTAACCCTAACCCTAAACCCTAACCATAACCCTAACTGTCACCCTAACCCTAACCATAACTCGTCTAACCCTAACCCTAAACCTACACCTACCCCTAACCATACCCCTATCCCGAACCCTAACACAACCCTAACCAAAACCCTAGCCTGAACCCTAACCCTAACTCTCTAACACTAACCCTAAAGCATTCCCTAACCCTAACCCTACCCTTAATCCTAACCATAACCCTAGCCCTAACCCTAACCCTAAGCCCTAATCCATAACCTAACCCCTAACCCTAACCGGAAACACTAACCCTAACCCTTACCATAACCCATATCTAACTCTAACCCATACCCCTAACCCTAACCCCAACCCCATCCCTAACCCTAACCGTACCCTAACTGTAACCTAACCCTAACCCTATCCCTAACTCTAACCCTAACCCTAACCCTAATGTAAACCCTCACCGCAACCTTAACACTAACACTAACTCTAAAACTAACACTAACTCTAACACTAACACTAACCCTAACCCTAACCCTAAACCCTAACCCTAAACCTAAACTCTAACCCTAACCCCTAACCCTAACCCTAAGCCTAAACCCCAACTGTAATAACCCCTAACCCTAAACACTAACCCTAACCCTATCTAAAACCTTGAAACCTAACTCCCTAACCCTAACCCAACCCTAACCCTAACCCTAACCCAAACCACAACACATACAACTACCCCAACCCTAACCCTAACCCCCTAACCCCAAACCTGACCCAAACCCTAACCCTAAACCCTAATCCTAAACCTTAAACCATAACCCTAACCCTAACCCCAACCCAACTCTAATCCTAACCCTAACCCTAACCCTATCCCTTACCCTAACTTTATCACTAAACCCCAAACGCTAACACTAACCCTAACCCTAAACACTAACACTAACTTTAATCCTTATACAACAATAAAACTAACCGTAACCCTAACCCCAGCTCATCCCCCTACCCCTAACCCTACCCCAACCTTAACCATAACCATAACCCCTAACCTAACCCTAACCCTAACCCATAACCCTAACCCTAACCCATAACCCTAACCTAACCCCTAACCCCCAACCCTAACACTAACCGTGCCCTAACCCTAACACTAACCCTAAACCCTATGGTAACCGTAACCCCAAACCTAATCCTCAACTAACCCTAACCCTAACTGTACCACTAACCCTAATCCTATCCCTAAACCCAATCCCAACACTAAACTTAAACCTACCCTAAACCTAAACCTAACACTAACCATAACCATAACCCGACCCCTAACCCTAACCCTAAGCCTAACCCCAAACACTAACTTTAAACCTTACCCTAAAAGAAAGCTTTTCTAACCCTAACCCTAAGAGTAATGCTAACCCTAACCCTAACCCTACCCTAACCTCAACCCATACCCTTACCGTTACCCCCTACCCCTACACCTAACCGTAAACAACCCTAACCCTAACCCTAACCCTAACCCTAACCCTAACCCTAAGCTAACTCTAACCCCAACCTTAACACTTGCTAACCCAACACTAACCCTAACCCTAACACTAACCCATAACTCTAACACTAACACTAACCCTAACCCTAACCATAAACCATAAACGTAACCCTAACCCAACCCTAAGCTAACCTAACCCTAACACAAACCCAACACATAACTGCTACCCACCCTAAACCGAAACCTCTAACCCTAAACGTAACTAAACCTAACCCTAACCCTAACCCCAACCCCAACCCCAGCCCTAATCCTAACCGCCCCTAACCCTATCCCTAACCCTATTCTAACCCAAACCCTAAACCGAACATCTTTGAGCCCTAACCCTAAACCGTAAACCTAACCCTAACCCTAACCTACCCTACCCTAATCCTATCCCTAACCCCAACCCCACCCCAACCCTGTACCTACCCTAACCATAAACCTAACCCTAACCCTAAACCTAACACCTACCCTTACCCATACCCCTACCCCTACCCCTAACCCAACCCCTAACCGTAACCCTAATGCTAACTGTAACACTAACCATTACCCTAAACCTAACCCCCAACCCTAACCTTAACCCAAACCCCAACCAATACTCCTACCACTAACCCTACCCCTAACTCCTAACCCTAACCCTGAACCAAATCCTAACCCTAAACCCTAAACCTAACCCTAACCTCAACCCCAACACTACCCATAACCGTACCCTAATCCTAACCCTAACCTTAACCCTAACTCTATTCTAACCCGAACCCTAAACCGAAACCTCTTGAGACTCTAACCCGAACTGTACCCTAAGCCTAACCCTAATCTTAACCCTAATCCTATCCCTAACCCCAACCCCAACCCTACCCCTAAATGTACCCTAACACTAACCCTAACCCTAGCCTTAGCACTATCACTAGACCTAGGCCTAACACTATTCCTCGGCCAAACCCTAACCCTATTCTTAACCCTAACCCTAAACCCTAAACCCTAACCCTAAATCCTAACCCTAACCCAACCCTAACCCTAACCCAACCCTAACCCTAACCCAAACCCAAACCCCAACACATACCACTACCCCTACCACTAACCCTAAATCCTAACCCCCCTAACCCTAACCGTAACCTAACTGTAACCTAACTCTAACCCTAACCCTAACTCTAAGCCTAACCCTAACCCTAATGTTAACCCTTACCCCAACCATAACAATAACCCTAACTCTAACACTAAAACTAACCCTAACACTAACCCTAACCCTAAAATCTAACCCTAACCCTAACACTAACACTAACCCCTAACCCTAAGCCTAAACACTAAACATAACCCTAACTGTAAACACTAACCCTAACCCTATCCTAAACCCTGAAACCTAACCGTAACCCTAACCCTAATCCTAACCTTAACTCCAACACATACCCTACCGCTACCCCTAATCCCTAACCCTAACCCTAACCCAATCCCTAAACCCTAATCCCTAACCCTAACCCAATCCCTAAACCCTAATCCCTAACCCTAACGCCAACCCAATCCCTAAACCCTAATCCCTAACCCTAACCCTAACCCTAAACACTAACCCTAACCCTAACCCTAACTCTTCTAACCCTAACCCTAACCCCAAACCCAACCATAACCCTAACCCTAACTCGTCTAACCCTAACCCTAAACCCACCCCTTACCCTAACACTAACCCTAATCCTAACACTAACCCCAACCCTAAACTTATCACTAAACCCTAATCCCTAACGCTGACCCTAATCCTAAACACTCACCCTAACCCTAACCATAACCCAAACCTAACCCTAAACCTAAGCCTAACCCTAACCGTAACCCCAACCCCAACACTAACCCTAACCAAACCCTAACTCTAACCTAACCCCTAACCCTATTCTAACCCTAGCCCCAAACCTAAACCTACCCTAACCCAAAACCTAACCCTACCTGCAACACACGCACCTACCCTTACCCCTACCCCTACCCCTAACCCTAACCAAACCCTAACCTCACCCTAACGCTAACCTAACACTAACCCAAAAATAACACTAACCCTAAACCTAATCCTAACCCTAACCCCAAACCTAACACTAACCCTAACACTAACACTAACCCTATCCCTAAACCTAACCCTAAACCCTAACCGTAACCCTAACCATAACCCTAACCATAACCCAAACTTGTCTAACCCCTAACCCTAAACCTACCCCTACTCCTAACCCTATCCCTATCCCTAACCCTAGCACAACCCTAACCATAACCCTAACCCTAACACTAACTCGTCTAACACTAACCCTAAACCTATCCCTAACCCTAACCCTACCCTTAATCCTAACACTAACCTTAACTCTAACCCTATCTCTAAACCCTAATCCCTAACCTTAACCCTAACCCTAACTGTAAACACTAACCCTAACCCTAACCATAACCCAAATGTAACCCTAACCCATAACCCTAACCCTAACCCCAACCCCATCCCTAACCCTAACCGCACCCTAACTGTAACCTAAATCTAACCCTAACGCTAACACTAAACCTAATCCTAACCCTAAACCTAATCCTAACCCTAACGTTAACCCTTACCCCAACCCTAACATTAACCCAAACTCTAACACTAACACTAACCCCAAACCCTAACCCCAAATCTAACCCTAACCCTGAATTCTGACCCTAACCCTGACACTTACACTAACCCTAACCCTAACCGTAACCCTAAGCCTAAACCCTAACCATAACCCTAACCTTAAACACTAACCTTAACCCTATCCTAAACCCTGAAACCTAACCCTAACCCTAACCCTAAACCTAACCCTAACTCCAACACATACCCTACCCCTAACCCTAATCCCTAACCCTAACCCTAAACACTAACCCTAACCCTAACCATAATCCAAACCTAACCTTAACCCTTATCCCTAACCCTAACCCTAACCACAACCCCAACCCTAACCCTAAACATACCCTAACTCTAACATAACCCCAACTCTAACCCTATTCTAACCCTAACCCTAAACCCAAATCTCTTCTAACCGTAACTCTAACAGTAATGCTAACCCTAATCCTATCCCTAACCCCAATCCGAACCCTAAACCTAAACCTACCCTAAGCCTCAACCTATCCCTAACCGTAAATCTAAGCCCAGCCTTAACACTAACACCTAACACTAACCCTACCCCCTAACCCTACCCCCTAACCCTACCCCTAACCCTAGCCCTAGCCCTACCCCCAGCACTAGCCCCAGCCCCAACCCTATCCTTAGGCCTAACCCAACCCTACATTTAACCTTAACCCCAAACCCTAAACGATAACCCTAAAACAAACCCCAACTCTAACCCAAACCCAACCCAAACCCTAATCCTAACCACAACCCATACCCCTAACCTTACTCCTACCCCTACCCCTACTCCTACCCCTACCCCTAACCCTAACCAAACCCTAGCTCTAACCCTAACACTAAACCTAACCCTAACACTAACTCTAACCCTAACCCTAACACTAACCCTAACCCCTAACCCCTAACCCTAACCCTAACCCTAACTCCATCCGTAACCCTAAAGCCAACCGTACCATAACACCAACCTAACCTTAACCCTAACCCTAACCCTATTCTAACCCCTAACCCCAAAACTAAACCTCTTCTAACCCTAACGCTAACAGTAACACTAACCTTAATCCTATCCCTAACCCCAACCCCAACCCTAAACCTAAACATACCCTACCCATAAACCTAACCCCTAACCCTAACACTAACCTTAACCCTAACACTAACTGTAAAACCTAATCTTAACCCCAACTGTAAACCCTAACCCCTAACCCCTAACCCCAGCCCCAGACCTAGCCCTGCCCTAGTCCTAGCACTAACCCTGGGCCTAACCCTATCCTTAGGGCCTAACCCCACACCTACCTTGAATCCTAAACCAAACCTTAAACCCTAACCCTAAAACTAACCCAAACTCTTACCAACCTTAAACCTAACCCTAATACTAACCCCAACCCATACCCCTACTCTTACTCCTACCCCAACACCTAACCCTAACCAAACCCTAACCATAAACCTAATGCTAACCCTAACCCTAACCCTAACCCCAACCCTAAAACTAACCCTAACACTAACACTAATCCTAACACTAACCCTAACCCTAAACCCTAACACTAACCCTTAACCCTAACCCCAACCCAGGCCCCAACCCTAACACTAACCCTAACTGCAACCAATCGCTAACCGTAACCCTGAACCCTAACCCTAACACTAACCCTAACCCAATCCTAACCCTAACGCTAACTCCAACACATGCCCCTCCCCTACCCCCTACCCCTAACCCCCCTAACCTAAACCCTAACCCCTAACCTTAACCCAAAACCCTAACCCTAACCCTAACCCTAACCCAAACCTAACCCTAACCCTAACCCCAACCCAACCCTAACCCTAACCCAAACCCCAACACATACAGCTACCCCCAACCCTAACTCTAACCCCTAACCCTAAACCAGACCCAAACCCTAACCCTAAACCCTAGCCCCAACCCTAACCCTAAACCTTAAACCATAACCCTAACCCTAACCCCAACCCAAATCTAACCCTAACCCTAACACTAACCGTATCCCTTACCTAACTTTATCACTAAACCCTAAACCCTAACACTAACCCTAACCCTAAATACTAACACTAACCCTAATCCTTATACAACAATAAAACTAACCGTAACCCTAACTCCAACCCATTCCCTACCCCTACCCCGAGCCTTAATCATAACTGTAAACCCCAACCTAACCCTAACCCCAACCCATAACCCCAACCTAACTCTAACCCCAACCCTAACACTAACCGTAGCCCAACCCTAACACTAACTTTACCCCTATGGTAACCGTAACCCTGAACCTAATCCTCAACTAACCCTAACCCTAACAGTAACACTAACACTAATCCTATCCCTAAACCCCACCCCAACATCAAACTTAAACCTACCCTAACCTTAAACCTAACACTAACCCTAACCATAACCCAACCCTAACACTAACCCTAAGCCTAACTCCTAACCCTCATCCTAAACCTCACCCTAAACGAAAGCTCTTCTAACCCTAACCCTAAGAGTAATGCTAACCCCAACCCTAACCCTACCTAACCCCAACCCATACCCTTACCGTTACCCCTACCCCCACACCTAACCGTAAAACAACCCTAACCCTAACCCTAACCCTAACGCTAACCCTTACCCCAACCTTAACACTAACCCAAACTCTAACACTAACACTAACCCTAACCCTAACCATAAACCATAACCGTAACCCCAACCCAACCCTAACCCTAAACCAAACCCCAACACATACTGGTACCCCTACCCCTAACCCTAAACCCCAAACCTAAACCCAACCGTAACCCTAAGCCTCAACCCCCAACCCTAAGCCCAAATCAAACCCTAAACCGAAACCTCTTCTAACCCTAAACCCAAGAGTAATGCTAACTCTAACCCTAACCCCAACCTCAACCCAACCCCAGCCCTAATCCCAACCGTACCTTAACCCTAACACTAGCCCTAAACCTATTCTAACCCTAACCCTAACCGAAACCTCTTCTGACCCTAACCCCAGCCGCACCCCCTAACCCTAACCCTAACCTAACCCTAAACCGTAAACCCCAACCCTAACCCTGAAACTAACCCCAACCCAACCCTATCCCAAATCCTAACTGTAACCCCAACCCATACGACTACCCCCTACCCCTACCCCTACCCCTAACCAAACACTAACCCTAACCCTCACACTAACCCTAACACTAACCCTAACCCTAAAATTTATCCCAACCGTAACCCTAACCCCAAACCTAACACTAACCCTAACAGTAACACTAAACCTATCCACAACCCTAACCCTAACCCTGAATCCCAACCATTACACTAACCCTAACCCTAGCCCCAGCCCCAGACCTAACCCTCTCCTTAGCCCTAACCCTTACTCTAACCCTAACAAAACCCTGAACCTTAGCCCCAACCCTATCCCTAATCTTAACCTTAACTGTAATCCTAACTCGTCTAACCCTAACAATAAACCCACCCCTACCCCTAACCCTATCCTTACCCCTAACCCTAACACAACCCTTACCCTAACCTTAACTCGTCTAACACTAACCCTAAACCTATCCCTAACCCTAACCCTACTCCTAATCCTAACACTAACTCTAACCCTAACCGTATCCCTAAACCCTAATCCCTAACTCTAACCCTAACCCTAACTGTAAACACTAACCCCAACCTTAACCATAACCCAAACCTAACCCTAACCCAAAACCCCAACACTAAACCTAACCCCAACCCTAACCCTAAACATAACCATACCCTAACTGTAACCCAACCCTAACCCTAACCCTATTCTAACCCTAACCCTAAACCTAAACCTCTTTCTAACTCTAATCGTAACAGTAATGCTAACCCTAATCCTATCCCTAACCCAAACCGCAAACCCCAAACCTAAACCTTAACTTACCGTAACCCCATACCTAACCCTAACTGTAAACCCAACCACAACTCTAACACTAACACTAACCCCAACCCAACCCTAACTCTAAATCCTAAATCTAACCCTAAACCCTAAACCCTACCCCTACCCTTAACACTAACCCTAAATGCTAAATTCTAACCCTAAACTAACCCTAAACCTAACCCAACCCTAACCCTAACCCTAACCCCAACCCATACCCCTTCCATTACCCCTATCCATACCCCTAATCCTAACCAAACCCTAACCATAACCCTATCGCTAACCCTAACACTAACCCTAACCCAACCCTAACCCCAACCCTACACTAACCCTAACACTAACACTAACCCTATCCCTAAACCCAACCCCTAAACCCCAACCCTAAACCCAACCTAACCCTAACCCTAAACCCTAAACCAAACCCAACCCTATTCTAATGCTAACCCTAAACCTAAACCTCTTCTAAGACTAAACCTAACAGTAACGCTAACCCTAACCCTAACCCCAACCCTAAACCTAAATCCTAACCCTAACCCGACCCAAAACCCCACCCCCAACCACCCCAACCCAACTTTAAACCCTTACCCAAACCCTACCCCAAAACACTAACCGTCAACCCCTAAACCAAAAACCCAACCGTAACCTTAACACTAAACCTAACCCCAAACCCAACCCCAAATCCCAAACCTAACTGTAACCCCAACCCCTAAATTCCAAACCTATATCCTATCCCTAACCCTAACTCTAACCATAATCACTAAACATTAACTGTTACCCTAAGCCTAAACCTACACTACAACCTAAACCCTAGTCCCAAACCCCAACCATAAACCTTAGCCTAAACCCTAACATTAACCCTAACCCTAAACACTAATCGTAAAACTAACTGTAAAACTAACACTAACCACTAAACCCTAAGCCTAACCTCACCCTAATTCCTAACCGAAACCCTAACATAACACCCAAACCCTAACCCTGACCCTAACACTAAACCCTAACCCTAAACCTAAGCCGAACTCTATCAACAAATCACTAACCTTAACCCCAGATCCTAAACCCAACTCTAACCCCAACACTAACCCCAAACCCCCAACCATAACCCCAACCCTAACCCTAACAGTAACCCTAACCCCAAACTCTAACCCCAACCCTAACCCCAACTCTAAAACCCAACCCTAACCCTAAACCCTAAACCTAATCCTATCCATAACTCTTAAACCTAACCCTAACCCTAACCCTAACCCAAACCCCAACACTAACCCTAGCCTACCCTAGCCATAGCCCTAGCACTTGCTCTAGGCCCAACCCTATCCTTAGGCCTAACCCTCCCCTACCCTTAACCCCAACCTAAACCCCAAATCCCAACCCCAAAACTAACCCCAACCCTAACCCAACCCTAACTCAAATCCAAATCCCAACCCCAACCCACACCACTACACTTACCCCTACCCCTACCCCTAACCAAACCCTAACCCCTAACCCCTAACCCTGACGCTAACCCCAACCCCAACACTAACCCTAACCCTAACCCTAACCCTAAACCTTATCCTAGCCCCCAACCCAACCCCCAACCCTAACACTATCCCTAACAGTAACACTAACCCTATCCCTAACCCAAACCCTAACCCAAATCTCACCGTAACACTAACCCTAGCCCCCAACCCAAACCCCAACCCTAACCCTAACCCTAGTTCACCCTAAACCCAACCATAACACTAACCCTGAACCCTAACCCTTACACTAAACCTAGCCCTAGTCCCAGCCCTAGCCCCAACCCTCTCCTTAACCCCAACCCTAACTCTAACCCCAACAAAACGCTGAACCCTAACCCTAACCCTATCCTTAACCCTAACTCTAACTCATCTAACTCTAACCCTAAACCAACCCCTACCCCTAAGCCTATCCCTATCCCTAACCCTAACACAACCCTAACCATAACCCTCACCCTAACCCTAACACTAACTCGCCTAACGCAAACCCCAAACCTATCCCTACTCCTAACCCTAACCTTAATCCTAACACTAACTCTAACCCTAACCCTATCCCTACACACTAGTCCCTAACCCTAACCCTAATCCTAACCCAACCCCATCCCTAACCCTAACTGTACCATAACTGTAACCTAATCCCTAACCCCTAACCCTAACTCTAACCCTAATACTAACCCTAACGCTAACCCTTAACCAACACTAACACTAACCGAACTCTATCACTAACACTAACCCTAACCCTAACCCTAACCCTAACCCTAACCCTAAACCCTAACCCTAACCCTAAACTCTAACACTAACCCTATCACTAACACTAACCCTAACCCTAAGCCTAAACCCTAATCGTAACCCTAACACCAAACACTAACCCTAACCCTATCCTAAACCCTGAAACCTAACCCTAACCCTAACCCAACCCTAAACCTAACCCTAACCCAAACCCCAACACATACCGCTACCCCTACCCATAACCCTAACCCCTAACCCTAAACAAGACCCAAACCCTGCCCTAAACCCTAACCCTAACCCTAACCCTATCCCGCACCCTAACTCAATCACTAAACCCTAAACCCTAACACTAACCCTAACCCTAAACACTAACACTAACCCTAATACTTACACAACAATAAAACTAACCGCAACCCTAACCCCAAACCCAATCCCCTACCCCGAATCGTAACCATAACCGCACCCCCTAACCTAACCCTAACCCTAACCCTAACTCTAACCCTAACTCCAACCCCAACCCTAACCCTATCCGTACCCTAACCCTAATACTAACCCCAACGCTATGTTAACCGTAACCCCAAACCTAATCCTCTTCTAACCCTAAACCTAATAATAACACTAACCCTAATCCTATTCCTAACCCCTACCACAACAGTAAACTTAAACCTAAACCTAACACTAACCCTAACCATTACCCAACCCTAACCCTAACCCTAACACTAAGCCGAACGCCTAACCCTAACCCTAAACCTTACCCTAAACCGAAACCTCTTTAACACTAACCCTAAGAGTAATGCTAACCCTATCCCTAACCCTACCCTAACCCCAACCAATACCATTACCATTACCCCCTACACCTACCCCTAACCATAAAACAACCCTAACCCTAACCCTAACTCTAACCCTTAACCCAACCTTAACACTAACGCTAACACTAACACTAACACTAACCATAACCCTAAACCCCAACCGTAACCCTAACCCAACCCTAACCCTAACCCTTAACCCTATAACCAACCCCAACTCCAACCCTAACCCTAAACATACCCTAACCCTAAACCCAACCCTAACCCTAACACTAACCCCAACCCTAACAATAACCCTAACCCCAAATCTAACATTAACCTTAACCGTAACCCTAACCCTAACCCCTAAAGCTAACCCCAACCCCAAAGCCTAAGCCCAACACTAACCCCAACCATAAACTCTACACTCTAACCCCAACCCCACCCTAACCCCAAATCCCAAATCTAAACCTAACCCTTCCTAACCCTAAACTTAAGCCTAATCTCAGCCCCAGCACTATCCCTAGCTCTAACCCTATCCCTAGCCCCAACCCCAAACCTAACACTAACCCTAAACCCTAACCTTAACCCCAACCCCAACCCAACCCTAACCCCAACCAAAACCATAACCCCTAGCCATACCGCTTCCCCGTCCCCACCCCTACCCCTACAGGTAACCCGAACCCCAACCCTAGCCCTAACCCTATCCCTAATCATAACCCTAACCCTAAACCTAACCCCAACCCTAAGCCTAAACCCCAAAACATAACACTAACGCTAACCCTAACCAAAACCCCAAATCCTAAATTTAAACCTAACCTTAACTCTAAACAGTAACCCTAACCCAAACCTAGCACTAGCCATAGCCCCAGGCCCAGCACTAGCCCTTACCCTATCCCTAGCTTTAGCCCCAACCCCAACACTAAACCTAACCCTAAACCCTAAACCTAACCCTAACACTAAACCCCATACCCTAACCTTAACCCTAATACAAACGCTAACCCAAACCTATCCCTAACCCTAACCCTCACCCTACACCCAAACTGCACACCTATCCCTTACCTTACTAGTAACCCTAACCCTAACAAAACCCCAACCCTAACCCTAAACCTGACCCTATCCTTAAACCCCAAACCTAACCCCTAACTCTAAACACTTACCCTAACTCTAATGCTAACACAACCCCTAACCCTAATGCTAACACACACCATAACCACCTATACTAACACTAACCCTAATCCTAACCTTAAGTCCCAACCCTAACCCTAACTGTTTCTAAAGCTAACCCTAAACATAAACCCTAACAGTAATGCTAACCCTAAACCTAACCCTAACCCCAACCGTAACCCAATCCTAACCATAACCCTAACAGTAACCCTAACCCTAACCCCTAATCCTAACCTTAACCCTAACCGCAACCATAACCATAACCCTAACCCTAACCCTAACTCCTAAACGTAAGTGTAACCCTAACCCTAACACTAACACTAACCCTAACCCCTGAACTCTAACCGTAAGCCCTAACCCTGCCCTAAAACTAACCATAACCCTAATGCTAACCCTAAACCCTAAAACCTAACCCTAATCCTATCCCTAACCCTAACCCTAAAACCAAACCCCTTACCCTAATCCTAGCCCTAGCTCCTAGCTCCTAGTACTAGCCCTAGCTCTAACCCCAGCCATAGCCCTAACCCCAACCCTAACCCTAACCCTAACCCCAACCCCAACCCTAACCCAACCCTAATCCTAAACTTAACCCCAACCTTAACCCCAAACCTAGCCCTAGTCCTACCCCTAGCTCTAACCCTATCCCTAGTCCTAAACCTAAACCCACCTAACCCTAACCCTAACCCTAAACCCTAAACCTCAACCCTAATGCTAACCCCAACACTAACCCAACCCTAACCCTAACCCCAACCCTAAACCCTAACCCTAAAGCCTAACCCTAACCCTAACTCTAAACTCCACAACCCAACCCTAACCCGAACCCCAACCTTAAATCCTAAACCTAAACCTAACCCTAACCTTAAACCCTAACCTTAACACTAATCTTAACCCTAAACTCTATTTCCTAACCCTAACCCTAACCCTAATCCAAACATCGCCCTAAAGCTAAACCCAACTAGAAGTCCCAACCCCACCCCCACACCCAAACCCAAACCCAAACTTAAACCTAACCCTAACCCTAGCCTTAGCACTATCCCTAGCTCTAACCCCAGCCCTAGCCCCAAACCCAACCCCAACCCTAACCCCAACCCTAACCCCAAACCCCAAACCCCAACCCCAACCCTAACCCAACACCAACCCAAACCCAACCCTAACCCCTAGCCATACCGCTTCCTCCCCCTACCCCTACCCCTACACATAACCCTAACCCCTAAACCTAACCCCAACCCTAGCCCCAACCCCAACGCCAACCCCAACCCCAAGCCTCAACCCCAAAACCCAACCCCAACGCTAACCCTAAACACCAAAAACCCAACCCCAATCCCAACCCCAACCCCAAACTCCAAATCTTCCCTAATCCTAGCCTTAGCCGCAGCCGTAGCCCCAGCACCAGGCCCAGACATAATCCCAGCCAAGCCCCAACCCTAACTCTAACCCCAACCCAACCCCAACCCCAACCCCTGAACTCCAACCCCAACACTAACCTTAGCTCTAGCTGTAGCCCCAGCCCCAGCAATAGCCCTTGTCCTAACCTTAACCTTACCCAACCTGAACCCCAACCCCAACCCTAACCCTAAACCCTAAACCCTAACCCCAACCTTAACCCTAACCCTAACCCTAACCCAACGCTATCCCTAACCCTAACCCTAACCCCAACTCCCACACCCAAACCGTACCCCTACCCCTTACCCTACCCATAACCCTAAACCTAAAACAGCCCTAATCTTAACCATAACCTTAACCCTATCTGTAAACCCTAACCCTAACCTTAACCCTATCCGTAAACCCTAAACCCTAACCCTAACCCTAACTCTAAACACCAACCCTATCCCTAATACTAACACAAAACTAACCCTAACGCTAACAGTAACCATAACCACCAATACTAACACTAACCATAATCCTAACCCTAACCGTAACCCTAAACCCTAAACCCTACCCCTAACACTCACCATAAACCAACCCTAACCCTAACCCTAACCCTATCCCTAAACCCTTATCCCAACCCTAACCCTAACCCCAAACACTAACCTTATCCCTAAAGCAACACAACCCTAACCCTAACCCACCCTAACACTAACCACAACACTTAACCCTAACCCTAACCCTAACCCTAAACCCTAACCCTAACTATAACACTAGCTCCTAGCCATAGTCTTAGCACTAACCCCAGCCCCAGCCCCAACACTAACCCTAAACACTAAACCCTAACCCTAAACCTAACCCAACCCCAACCCTAACCCTATATCCTCAACCCTAACCGTAACCTTAATACCCTAAACCTATCTCTAACCCTAACCCCAAACCCAAACCCAAACTCTAACCGAACCTTCTTCTAACCCTAACAGTAATGCTAAACCTAACCCTTCCCTAACCCCAACTGCAACCCTAACCTGAACCCCAAACCCTAATCCTCACCCTAACCTAACATTAACCCTAAATCCCAAACCCCAACCCCAACCTTAATACCATAAACCTAACCCCTAACCCTATTCTAACCCTAACCCCAAACCTAAAACTCTTCTAACCCTAACGGAACAAGAATGTTAACCCTAACCCTAACCCTAACCCCAACCCCACCCCAACCCTAAACCAACCCCAACCCTAACCCCAACCCTAACACTAAACGTAACCCCAACCCCAACCATACCCCCAACACTAATACTAAACCTAACCCTAACACTAAACTCTAACCCCCAAACCTAACACTCACCCTAACCCCTAACTCCAACCCCAACCATAAACCCCAACCCCAACACTAACCTCAACCCCAAACTCTATAACCTAACCCTAACCCTAACGAAACATGACCCCAAACCTAAACCCAACCAGAAGTCCCAACCCTACCCCAAACCCAAACCCAAACCTAACCCCAACACCAACCCTAGCCCTAGCACTATCCCTAGCTCTAACCCTAACCCTAACCTTAACCCTAACCCTAACCCTAACCCTAACCTCAACCCAACCCTAATCCTAACCCTATCCCTAAACGCTATTCCCAACCCTAACCCTAACCCCAAACACCAACCATAACCCTAATGCTAACACAACCCTAATCCTAAGCCTAACCCTAACCTTAACTACAACCCCTAACCCTACCCCTAACACTAATCCTAACCCTAAACCCTCACCCTAACCCTAACCCCTAGCCCCAACCCTAGATCTAGACCCAACCCTAGCCCCAGCCCCAACCCTAACCACAACCCCAACCCTAAACACTAAACCCTAACCCTAACCTCAACCCAACCCCAACCATAACCCTAACCCTAATACTAACCCTATTCTCAACCCTAACCCTAAACCCAAACCCCTTCTAACCCTAACTGTAACAGTAACATTAACCCTAACCCCAAACCAAAGGTCAAACCTAACACTAAACCCTAACCCTAACCCTAATCCCAAATCCCACACCCCAACCCTAACCCTAACCTTAACCCAACCTTAACCCTAACCCTAACCCTAACAACAACCCCTAACCTAACCCCAACCTTAACCCCAACACTAATACTAAACCCCAACCCCAACCCTAACCTTAGCCATAGCCGTATCCCTAGCCCCAGCACTAGCCCTTGCCATAACCTTGCCCCAGCCCCAACCTTAAACCCAACCCCAACCCCCAAACACCAAACCCTAACCCTAACCCTAACCATACCCAATGCTAACCCTAACCCTAACACTACCCCATTCCCTACTCCTACCTCTAACACTAACCCCAAAGCCTAACCCTAAATGTAACCCTAACCTTAACACCCAACCATAACACTAACCCAAATCCTAACCCTAAACCCTAAACGTAACCGAAATCTAACCCCAACCCAAAATCCTAAACCCGAACCGTAACCCTAATACCTTAAAGCTAACCCTAACCCTATTCTATCCCTAACCCTAAACCTAAACCTCTTTAAACCCTAACCCTAACAGTAACGCTAACCTTAACCCCAACCCTACTCCTAACCATACCCCTAACACTAAACCCAACCCAACCCTAACCCCAACCCTATATCCTAAACCCTAACCTTAACCTTAATACCCTAACCCTAACCCTATCTCAAACCCTAAACCTAACCCTAACCTAAACCTCTTCTAACCCTAACCCTAACAGTAACGCTAAACCTAACCCTAACCCCAACTGCAACCCTAACCCGAACCCTAAATCTAATCCCAACCCTAACCTAACATTAACCCTAACCCCAACCCTAACCCTAAACCCTAAACACTAACCCTTACCCTATCCCTATCCCAACCTTAACGCTAACCCCAAACTTAACCCCAACCCATACCCCTTCTTCTATCCCTACCCCTACCCCTACCAATAACCCTAACTCCAAACCCCAACCCTAAACCCAAACCCCAACGATAGGCCTAACCCCAAACCTAAACCTCTTCTTACCCTAACCCCAACAGTACACTAACCCTTAACCCAACCCCAATCCCAACCCCAACCCTAAACCTAACCCCAAACCCAATCCCAACCCTAATCCTAAACATATCTTAACCCTAAACGTAAACCCAACCCTAATGCTAACCTCAACCCTAACCCCAACCCTAACCCTAACCCTACCCTAAGCCTAAACTTAACCGTAAACCTAAAATTAATCCTAACCCTAACCCTAACCCTAACCCCAAACCCTAAACCCTAACCCTAACCCTATCCAAACCCTAAACCTAACCCTAACCCTAACCCCAAGCCATACTCCTTCCCTTATCCCTACCCGTAACCCTAAACCCAAACCCTAAGCCTAAACCTAGCCCTAGCCCTACCCTTACCCCAATACTAACCCTAACCCTAACCCAACCCTAACTCAAACCCCAACCTTAGCCCCAACCCTACCCTAACCCTAACACTAACCTAATCCTAACCCCAAATCCCAAACGCCAACCGCAACCCTAATACCCTAAACCTAACCCCAACCCTATTCTAACCCCTAATCCCAAACCTAAACCTCTTCTAACCCTAACCCAAACAGTAAGGCTAACCATAACCCTAACCCCAACCCAAACCCCAACTCTAACCCTAACCCTAAAATAAACTTAACCCCTAACCCTATTCTAACCCTAACCCTAAATCTAAACTTCGCCTAACCCTAACCCTAACAGTAACACTAATCCTAACCCTATCCCCAACCCCAACACTAACCCTAAACATACCCCAACCCTAAACCTATCCCTAACCCTAATCCCAACCCCCAACCCTAACCCTAACACTAACACTAACACTAACACTAACCCCAACCCCAAATCTAACACTAACCTTAACCCTAACCCCTAACCCTAACCTGTAAAGTTAAACCTAACCCTAAAGCCTAACGCTAACACTAACCCCAACCATAAACGCTACACCCTAACCCTAACCCTACCCTAACCCTACCCTAACCCCAAATCCTAAACCTAATCCTAACCCTAACCCTAAACCCTAACCCTAACCCTAACCTTAACCCTAAACTCTTCACCCTAACCCTAACCCTAACCCTAATACAACCATAACCCTAACCCCAACACTAACCAGAAATCCTAACCCTACCCCTACCCATACCCCCTAACCCTAACCCCAAACTTAACCCTAACCTTAGCCCTAGCACTATCCCTAGCTCTAACCCTATCCCTAGCCCCAACCCCTAACCCTAACACTAACCATAAAGCCTAAACCCTAACCTTAACCCTAACCCTAACCAACCCTAACCCTAACTCAAACCATAACCCCTAGCCATACCCCTTTTTTCCGTCCCCTACCCTTAACCGTACACATAACCCTAACCCCTAACCCTAACCCTAACCCTAGCCCAAAACATAACCCTAACCCTAAGCCTAAACCCTAAAACATAACACTAACGCTAACCCTAACCCTAACCCTAACTCTAAATCCTAATAGTAAACCCAACCCAACCCTAAACACTAACCCTAACCCTAACCGTAGAACCAGCCGTAGCCCTAGCCCCAGCAATAGCCCTTACCCTATCCCTATCCCTAGCCCCAACCCTATCTCTAACCCTAACCCCAAAACTACACCCTAAACTTACCCCTACCCTTTACCTGTAACCCTAACCCTAACACAACCCTAAACCCAACCATAGCCTTAACTCTATCCCTAAACCCCAACCCTTACCCTAACCCTAACCCCAACTCTAAACACTAACCCCTAACACTAATGCTAACACAACCCTAACCCTAAAGCTAACAGTAACCGTAACCACCAATACTAACGCTAACCCAAACCCTAACCCTAACACTAACCATAACCCTAAACCGTAAACTCTACCCCCTAACACGAACCCTAAACAAACCCTAACCCTAACCCCAATGCTATCCCTAAACCCTTATCCCAAACCTACCCTAACCCTAAACACTAACCTTAACCCTAATGCTAACACAAACCTACCCCCTACCCCACCCTAACACTAACAACAACACTTAACCCTAATCCTAAACCCTAACCCTAACTATAACCCAAGCCCTAGCCCAAGCCTTAGCACTAACCCTAGCCCCAGCCCCAACCCTAACACTAAACACTAAACC
This sequence comes from Nanger dama, assembly GCA_917880005.1. Taxonomy (NCBI): domain Eukaryota; kingdom Metazoa; phylum Chordata; class Mammalia; order Artiodactyla; family Bovidae; genus Nanger; species Nanger dama. The sequence continues at coordinate 14,007 of CAKJTW010000362.1, read as the reverse complement.
CCACCCCCTAACCCTAAACCTCAACCCAACCCTAACCCTATATCCTAAACCCTAACCCTAACTTTAATACCCTAAACCTAACCCTAACCCTAACCCTGACCCTAACCCCCGACCCCAACCCCAAACCCCAACCCTAACCCTAACAGAAACTTCTTCTAACTCTAATAGTAACGATAAACCCAACCCTAACCCCAACCCCAACTGCAACACTGAACTGAACCCTAAACCCTAATCCCAACCCTAACCTAACATTAACCCTAAATCCTAAACCCCAACGGTAACCTTAATACCACAAACCTAACCCCAACCCTATTCTAACCTCAACCCCAAACCTAAACCTCTCCTAACCCCAACCGAAGTGTAACGTTAAACCCAACCCCAACCCCTAACCCCAACCCCACCACAACCCTAACCCTACCCTAACCCTTTTTCTAACCCTAAACCTAAACCAAACCCCAACCCTAACCATAACCCCTAACACTAACACTAAACCTAACCCCAAACTCTAACACTAAACCTAACGCTCACCCTAACCCCTAATGCTAACTCTAACCCTAAACCCTAAACCTATCCCTAACCCCAAACCTCACATCCTAACCCCAACACTAACCCCTAACCCTAACCAAAACCCCTAACTCTACTCCTAAACCCAACCCCAATCCCAACCTCAACCCCAAATCTAACCCTAACCCCAAACCTAACCTAACCCTAACCCTAACTGCAACTCTAAACTTAATCCTAACCACAACACCAACCCTAACCTACCCTAACCCCAACCCTAACCTAACCGTAACCCCTAACCCTAATCCTAACCCTAACCCCAACCCCAACCCCAACTCTAACACTAACCCCAACCCCTAACCCCAACTCCAACCCTAAACCTAACCCTAATGAGAAGAACAACCCCAAACCTAACCTTAACCCCAACCGTAACCCTAACATCTAAAGCTAACCCTAACCCTAAACACGAACCTTAACCCTAACCCCAACCCAAACCCTAAACCCTACACCCCAACCGCACCCCAACCCTAATATAAACCCAACCCTAAAACAAGCCCCAAACCTACCCCTATCCCTAACCCTAACGGTAAACCCAAACCTAACTCTAACCCTAACCCCAACCCCAACACTAACCATAACCCTACCCTACCTCTAAACTTAACCCTAACCCTAACCCTAACCCTAACCCTAAACCTAAACCTAACCCCAACCCCAACCCCAACCCTAACCCTACCCCAACCCTAAACTTAACACTAACCCCTAACCCCAGCCCTCACCCAGTGCTAACCTATCCCTAACTCTAACTCATTCCCTACTCCTAGCTCTAACACTAACCCTAACAGTAACCCCAAAGCCTAACCCTTAATGTAACCCCAACCGTAACCCCTAACCCTAACCCTAACCCTATTCTCTCCCTAACCCTAAACCCAAACCTCCTCAAACCCTAACCCTAACAGTAACGCAAACCCTAACCCTAACCCTAACCCTACCCCTAATCATACCCATAACCCTAAACCTACCCCAAACTTAACCCTAACCCTATATCCAAAACCTAACCTTAACCCTAATACCCTAATCCTAACCCTAACCCAAACCCTAACCCCTAACCATAATCCTAACCTAAACCTCTTCTAACCCTAACCCTAACAGTAACGTTAAACATAACCCCTAACCCTAACCCCAACTGCAACCCTAACCCGAATCCTAAACCCTAATCCTAACCCTAACCAAACATTAACCCTAACACTAACCCCAACCCTAAACCCTAAACCCTAACCCTTAACCTATCCCTAACCCAACCGTAACGTTAACGCTAAACCTAACCCAAACCCATACCCCTTCCCCTATCCCTACCCCCACACCTACCCGTAAACCCAACCTCTAACAATAACCCTAACCCTAATCCCTAACGCTAGCCCCAACCCTAAAACTAAACCTTTTCTTACCCTAACCCTAACAGTACACTAATCTAAAACCCAACCCCCAACCCCCAACCCTAACCCTAAGCCTAACCCCAACCCCAACCCCAACCCTAACCCTAAACATATCCCAACCCTAAACCTAACCCCTAACACTAACCCAACCCTAACCCTAACACTAACCCCTAACCCTAACCCTAAACCTAACACTAATCTTAATCCTAACCCTAACCCTAATCCTTAACGCTAACCCTAGCCCCAAAGCCCAACCCTAATACTAACCCTAACCCTTAACTCTCACACCCCAACACTAACCCTAACCCCAACTCTAACCCTACCGTAACCCCAAACTTAACCCTAAACCTAACACTAATCCTAACCCCAACCCTAACCAATAAAGCTAACCCTAACCCTAAAGCCTAACCCCAGCCCTAAACCCTAAACCCTAAACCCCAACCCCAAACCTAATCTAACCCTAACCCCAACCGTAACCCCAAGCCATACCCCTTCCCCTATCCCTACCCGTAACCCTCACCTCAAACCCTAAACCTAGCCCTAGCCCTGACCCTATCCCTAGACTTAACCAAACTCCAATACTAACCCCAACCCCAACCCAACCCTAACTCTGACCGTAACCTTAGCCCCCAACCATACGCTAACCCTAACCCTAACCTACCCCTAACCCTAAATCCCAAACGCTAACCGCAACCCTAATCCCCAAACCTAACCCCTAACCCTATTCTAACCCTAATGCTATTCTATCTCTAACCCCAAACCTAAACCTCTTCTAACCCCAACCCCAACAGTAAAGCTAACCATAACCCTAACCCTAACCCCAACCCCAACTCTAACCCTAACCCTACCCTAAACTTATCCCTAACCATATTCTAACCCCAACCCTAAATCTATACTTCTTCTAACCCTAACCCTAACAGTAACACTAACCCTAATCCTAACCCCAACCCCAAACCCAACCCCTAACCCTAAACCAAACCCTAACCCTAACCCCCAACCCTAACCCTAACACTAACTCTACCACTAACCCTAACCCCAAATCTAACACTAACCTTAACCCTAACCCTAACCTCCTAAAGATAACCCGAACCCCAACACTAACCCTAATCATAAACTCCACACCCTAAACCTCACCCTAACCTTACCCTAAACCTAAATCCCAAACCTAACCCTAACCCTAAACCCTAACCCTAACACTAACCTTAACGCTAAACTCTACACCGTAACCCTAAGCCTAACCCTAATCCAACCATAACCCTAACCCCTAACCAGAAGTCGTAACTCTACCCCTACTCCTAACCCTAACCATAACCCTAAACATAACCCTAACCTTAGCCCTAGCACTATCCCTAGGTCTAACCCTATTCCTATCCAGAACCCTAATCCTAACCCTAACCCTAAACCCTAAATCGTAACATTAACCCTACCCTAACCCAGCCCTAACCCTAACCCAAATCATGGCCCCTAGCCATATCGAATCCCCTTCTCCTACCACTACCCCTACATATAACCCTATCCCCTAACCCTAACCCTAACCCCAGACCTAACCCTATCCCTAGCCCTAAACCCAACCCTAAACATAACCCCAACCATAAGCCTAAACACTAAACCATAACACTAACGCTAACCCTAACCCTAACCCTAACGCTAACCCTAAACCCTAAAAACCTAACCCCTAACCCCTAACCCTAGCACTAGCACTAGCCCTTGCCCTAAACCCAACCCTAGCGCTAACCTTAACCCTAACACTAACTCTAACCCCAACCCTAACCCTAACACAAACCCTAAACCGTATACTGAAACCTTAACCCTAACCCAACCCTATCCCTAAACCTAACCCTAACCCTAACCCTACACCCAAACCGTACCCCCTAACCTTACCCTACCCATAACCCTAACCCTAACACAACCCTAACTCTAACCACAACCCTAAATCTTTCCCTAAGCCCTAAACCCTAACCCTAACCCAACTCCAAAACTAACTCTAACCCTAATGCTAACACAACCCTAACCCTAATGCTAACAGTAACCGCAACCACCAGTACTAACACTAACCGTAACCCTAACACTTATCCTAAACCCCAAACCCTACCCCTAACACTAACCCGAAACCAACCCTAACCCTAACCCTAACCCTATCCCTAAACTTTATCCCAACCCTAACCCTAACCCTAAACACTAACCTTAACCCTAATGCTAACAGAACCCTAACCCCAACCCAACCTAACACTAACCACAACACATGACCCTAACCCTAACCCTAAACCTAAAACCTAACCCTAACTATAACCCCTAGCCCTAGCCCTAGCCTTAGCACTCAACCCCTAGCCCCAGACCCAACCCCTAACCCCAAACACCAAACCCCAACCCCAACCCTAAACCCAACCCAACCCCAACCCCAAACCCATATCCTTAACCCTAACTGTAAACTTAATACCCTAAACCCAACCCAACCCCTAACCCCAACCCAAACCCTATCCCTAACCCTAAGCCTAACTGAAACTTCTTCTAACCCCTAACAGTAACGCTAAACCTAACCCTAACCCTAACCCCAACCGCAACCCTAACCTGAACCCTAAACCCTAATCCTAACCCCAACCTAACATTAATCCTAAATCCTTAACCCTAACCATAACCTTAATACCATAAACCTAACCTCAACCCTATTCTAACCTTAACCCTAAACCTAAACCTCTTGTAACCCTAACCGAACAGTAACGTTAAACCTAAACCCAACCCCAACCCCAATCCCACCCCAAACCCAAACCTAACCCCTAAACCTAAACCTAACCCCAACCCTAACCCCAACCCTAACAGTACCCCAAACACTGAACACTAAACCTAACCACAACCTCTGACCCTACCTCTAATCCTAACCCTCACCCTAACCAAAAGACTAACCCCTACCCCTAATCCCAACCTTAACCCTAACCAACACTCCTAAACCTAACCCCAACCGTAACCCCAACAATAAACACTAAACCCTATCCCCAAACCTAACCCAATCCTAACACTAACCCTACCCCTACCCCTACCCCTATCCGTAACTCAAACCCCAACACTAACCCAAAACCGAACCTCTTCAGCCTTACCCTAAGAGTAATGCTAACCCTAACCCTAACCCTAACCCCAACACCAACTCTAAGCCTAAGCGTACTTTAACCCTAACCCTAACCCTAACCCTATTCTCAACCGTAACACTAAACCTAAACCTTTCTAAACCTAACTCTAACAGTAACGCTAAACCTAATCCTATCCCTAACACCAACCCCAACACTAAAGCTAAACCTACCCTAACCCTAAACCTAACCCCAACCCCAAACCTTAACCCCAACCCCAACCCCCAACCCTAACTGTAACCCCAACCCCAACCTAAATCTTAAACTTAACCCCACCCCCAATCCTAACCTTAAACCTAACGCTATTGCTAACCCTAACCTTAAACCTAACTCATCTAACCCCTAAACATAACCCTACCCAAACCCCTACCCCATCCCTAACCCTAAACCCTAACCCAACCCTAACCCTAATCCTAACCCTAACCACAACCCCAAACCCTACCCCTAATCCTAACAGTAACCATAACCCCAACACTATGCATAAACCCCAAACCCCAACCCTAACCCCAAACACTAACCCTATTGCAAACCCCAACCATAACCCTAACCCCAACCCCTAACCCTATCCGTAAACCTAAACTCTACACACACTTTCCCCAACCTAACCCCTAAACCCTACACCCTAACCCTAACACTAACCTAACTTTAAAACGAACCACAACCTCTTATCCTACCACTAAACCTAACCCTAACCCTAAACCCTAAACCTAACCCTAACCCTATCCATAAACCTAAACTCTACATCCTTTCCTTAAACCTAACCCTAAACCCCACACCCTACACCCCAACCCTAACACTAACCTAACTTTAAACTAACCACAACCTCTTACCCTACCCCTAAAACTAACCCCAACACTAACCCCAACCCTAAACCCCAAACCCTAACCCTAAACCTAACCCTAACCCTAACCAACACTAAACCTAACCCTAAACCTAACCCCAACACATACCCCTAACCTTACCCCTTACCCCTAGCCCCAAACGTAACCCAACACTAACACTAACCCTAACACAATGCTAACCCCTAACCCTAACTCCATCCCATACCTCAAACCCTACCCCTACCCCGAACCCCTAACCCTAACACAACCCTAACCCCTAACCCGAACACTAACCCTAAACACTAACCCTAACCGCTAACCCTAACCCTAACCCTTAATGCTAACCCTAACCCTAACCTAACACTCACCCTAATACCCTAACCCAACCCTAACACTATTCTAATGCTAACACTAAACCTAAACCTCTTCTAACCCTAAACTTAAGAGTAACAATAACCCTAACCCCAACCCTAACTCCAACCCCAACCCTAACCCTAACACCACCCTAACCCCAAACCTAACTATAACCCCAACCCTGAATACTAACCTTTACACTAACCCCAGCCATAGCCCCAGCACTAGCACTAACCCCAACCCCAACCCTCTCCCTAGCCCCAAACCTAACCATAACCCTATTTCTAAACCCTGAACCCAACCCTAACCCTAACACTAACCCAAATCCCAACACATACCACTATCCCTAACACTAACCCCAAACCCTCACCCTGACACAAACCCTAACCCTAAACCCTAACCCTAACCCCTAAACCTAAACCTTAACCCCAACCCCTAACCCAACTCTAATCCTAACCGTAACACTAGCCCTATTCTAACCATAACCCTAAACCCAAACCTCTTCTAACCCCAACCCTAACAGTAATGCTAACCCTAATCCTATCCCCAACCCCAACCCAACACTAAAACTAAACCCTACCCCAACCCCAAACCTAACCCCAACTCTAAACCTAAACCCAACCCCAAACTTAACTCTAACACTAACCCTAACGCTAACCCTAAAACCTAACCCCAAACCCAACCGTAACCCTAACCAACCCTAAACCTAACCCCAAACCTAACCCCCAACCCATACCCCTATCCTCACCCATACCACTACCCCTAACCGTAACCCAACACTAACACTAACCCTAACACTAAGCCTAAACCTAACCCAACACTAACGCTAACCCCAACCCCAACCCTAACATTAACTCTAACACTAACTCTAACCCTAACCCTAACCTTAACCCTAACCCAACCCCTAACACTAACGCTAACCGTAACCCCAAACCCAACATTAACCCTAACACTAACTCTAACCCTAATCCTAACCCTAACCCTACAACCCCAACCCTAACCCTAAACCCTAAACCCTAACCCTAAACCCAACCCTAAACCCTAACCCTAACACAAAACCTAACCCTAACCCACACCCCAAATCCCAACCATAACCCTAACCACAACCACTAAACCTACCCCAAACCTACCCCTAACCCTAACACTATCCCTAACACTTAACACCCAACCCACTAACACTAACCCTAACTTAAACACCTAACCCTAACCCTAAACCCTAACCCTAACCCTAAACCTAACTTAACCCTAACCCTAACCCCAACCCAACCCCAACCCTAACCCTATTCTAAACCTAACCCTAAACCTTAACCCTTCTTTACACTAACCCTAACAGTAACACTAACCGTAACCCCAACCCCTAACACTAATTTTAACACTAACTCTAACACTAACCCTAACCCTAATCCTAATCCCAAACCCCACACCCCAACCCCAACCCTAACACCACCCTAACAGTAACCCTAACCCCAACCACAACATCTGACCCCAACCCTAACCCCAACCCTAATCCCAAACCCCACCCCTAACCCCAACCTCAGCCCCAGCCCCAACCCCAGCCCCAGCCCCAGCACTAGCACTTGTTCTAACCTTAGTCCCAGCCCCAACCCCAACCCCAACTCCTAAACCCCAAACCCCAACCCCAACCCCAACCCAATACTAACCCTAATGCTAACTCCAACCCAAACCCCTACTACTACCTCTAACACTAACCCTAACCCTATCCCCTAAGCCTAATGCTAACCGTAACCCTAACCATAACTCCTAACCCCAAACTAACCCTAACCCTAAACTAAAACCCCAACCCAAACATACCTCCAACCCCAAATCCCAAACCCCAACCATAACCCCAATACCCTAAACCTAATCCTAACCCTTTTCTAACCCTAATCTTAAACTTAAACCTCTTCTAACCCTAACCCTAACAGTATCGCTAAACCTAATGCTAACCATAACCCCAACCCCAACTGTAACCATAACCCTAACCCTACCCCTACCCCTACCCCTAACCCTAACCCCTAAGCCTACCCCTACCGCTAACCCTAACCCTAATACTAACCTTAATCCTAAACCCAACCCCCAACCCAAACCCTACCCTGTCTCTAAATCTAACCTTTACCAAACCCTAACCCTACCCCTAACCACAACCCCCTACCCCTACCCCTAACCTTAACCCTAACACTAACCCTAACACTAACCCCAACCATAACCCTAACCCCAAATCCTAAACCTAACCCTAACCCTAACTGTAACCTTAAATCATACACCCTAAACTTAACACTAAACCAAACCCTAAAACTAACCACAACCTGTTACCCTAGCCCTACCCCTAACCCTAACCAAAACATCTAAACCTATGCCTAATCCTAACCCTAACCCTAACCCTAACCAAACCCCTAACACTAAACCCAACCAAAACCCTGACCATAAACCCCAAACACTAACCCTAATCCAATCCTAACACTAACCCTACACCGACCCCTGACCCTAACCCAAACCCTAACCCTAACCCTAAACCGAACATCTGTTAGCCTTACCCTAAACGTAACGCCAACCGTAACCCCAACCCTAAACCCAACCCCCAACCCTAACCCCTAACCGTACTCTAACCCTAACCCTAACGTTAACCCTATTCTAACCGTAATCCTAAACCTAAACCTCTTGTAACCCTAACCCTAACAGTAACTCTAACCCTAATCCTAACCCTAACCCCAACTCGAACACTAAACATAAACCTACCCTAACCCTAAAACTAACCCTAACCCTAAACCTAACCCAAACCCTAAACCTAACCCCTAACACTAACCCCAACCCTAACCCTAAACCCCAAACCCTAACCCCAAACCTAACCCTAATCCTAAAAACCCTAAGCCTAACCCTAAACCTAACCCCAACCCATACCCCTAATCTTACCCCTTACCCCTAAACATAACCCAACCCTAACACTAACCCTAACCCCAACACTGAGCCTAAACCTAAACCTAGCCCCAACGCTAACCCTAACCCCAAACCTAACACTAACCCTAACACTAACTCTAACCCTAACCCCTAAACCCCAACACTAATCCTAACCCTAAACACTAACCCTAACCCTAACCCTAACACTAAACCTAACCCTAAACCTTAACCCTAACCCTAAACCCTAACTGTAACCCCAACCACAACCCCTAAACCAACCCCCAAACCTAACCCCACCCTAACACTATCCCTAACCCCAAACCTAACCTAACCCCTAACCCTAAACCCCAAACACTTACCCTAACCCTAACCCTAACCCAATGCTAACCCTAACCCAAACTCCAACCCATAACTCTAACCCTAACCCTACCCCTAACCCCTAACCCTAACCATAACCCTAACCCCTAACCCTAAACCGTAAGCCTAACCCTAACCTAACCCAACCCTAATACCCTAACCTAACCCCCAACCCTATTCTAACGCTAACCCCAAACCTAAACCTCTTCTAACCCTAAACCTAAGAGTAACGCCAACCCTAACCCTAACCATAACTCCAACCAAAACCGAACCCAAACCCTACCCTAACCCCTAAACCTAACTACAACCCTAACCCCTGAACCGTAACCCTTACACTAACCCTAGCCCTATCCCAGCCCCAACCCTAGCACTAGCCCCAGCCTAACCCTCTCCCTAGCCCTAAACCTAACCCTACCCCTAACTCTATCCCTAAAACCTGAACCTATCCCTAACCCTAACCCAACCCTAACCCTAACCCAAACCCCAACACATACCCCTACCCCTAACCCTAACCCATAACCCTAAACCTGACCAAAACATAACCATAAACCCTAACCCTAACCCTAAACCTTAAACCTTAACCCTAAATATAACCCAACCCTAACCCTAATCCTAAACCTCACCCTCTCCCTAGGCCTAACACTAGCTCCTAACCCTATCCCTATACCCTGAACCCCTAACCCTACCCTAACCCTAACCCCTAACCCTAACACTGACCCAAACCCCAACCATAAACCCTAACCCTAACCATAACCATAAACCTTAAACCTTAACCCCAACCCAAGTCTAACCCTAACCCTAAACCCTAACCCTAATCCCTAACCCCAACACTAACCCTAAACACTAACCCTAACCCTAACCATACCGCAAACCTAACTCCAAACCTAACCCCAACTCTAAGCCTAACCCCAACTCCAACCCTAACCCCAACCATACCCTAACTGTAACATAACCCTAACACAAACCCTATTCTAACCCTAACCTTAAACCTAAACCTTTCTAACTATAATCCTAACAGTAACGCCAACCCTAATCCTATCCCTAACCCCAACCCCAACCCTAAACCTAAACCTATCCTAAGCCAAAACAGAACCCCAACCGTAAACCTAACAGCAACCCTAACACTAACACTAAACCTAACCCTAACCCCAACTCTAAAACCCAACCCTAACCCTAACCCTAATCCCTAACCCTAACACTAGTCTAGCCCCTAGCCCTACCCTTAGCACTCGCCATAGGCCTAACCCCTATCTTTAGGTCTAACCCCACCCCTAACCCCAAATCTAACCCCAAACCCTAAACTCTAACCCTAAAACTAACCCTAACCCCAACCCAAACCTAACCCAAAACCTAACACAAATCCGCAACACATACGCCTACCTCTTACCCCTACCCCAACCCCTACCCCTAACCAAACACTAACCCTAACCCTAACGCTAACCCTAACACTAACCCTAACCCTAACACTAACCATAAACCTAATCCTAACCCTAACCCTAAACCCAACCATAACCCTAACCCTAACCCTAACACTAAAACTAACCATATCCCTAACCCTAACCCTAAACCCCAACCCTAACCCTAAACCCTAACCCCTAACCCCTAACCCTGACCCTAGCCTATCCCTAGCCTAACACTGGCCCTAGGCCTAACCCTATCCTTAGGCCTAACCCTACCCCTACCCTTAACCCTAACCCTAAACCCCAAATCCCAACCCCAAAACTAACCCTAACCCTAACCCAACCCTAAACCCAAACCCCAATCCTAACCCAAACCCATACCCATGACCTTACTCCTACCCCTACCCCTAACCCTTAAGAAACCCTAACGCTAACCCTAACGCTAAACCTAATATTAACCCTATACCCAAACATACCCCCAAACCTAATCCTAACCCTAACCCTAACCCCAATCCTAACACTAACCTCCCTAACACTAACCCTATCCCTAACCCTAACCCCTAAACCCTAAACCCAACCCTAACCAAACCCCTAACCCTAACCCCTAACCCTAACACTAACCCTAACCCTAACTAACCCCAACAATAACCCTAACCCTAAACCCTAACCCTAACACTAACCATAACCCAATCCTAACCCGAACCCTAACTCCAATCCATACCCCTACCCCTAACCCCTAACCCTAACCCTAACCCTAACCCCTAACCCTAACCCTAAACCCCAACCCTAAAGACTAACCCTAACCCTAATAATACCCCCAAACCTAACCCTAACCCTAGCCCCTAACCCTAACCACAACCCCAACACTAACCCTAACCCTGCACCCTAACCCCAAACCCAACCCCCAACCCTATTGTAACCCCAACCCTAAACCTAAACCTCTTTCTAACCCTAACCCCTAACAGTAACGCTAACCGTAATCCTATCACTATCACAAACCCAACCCTAAACCCCAACCCTAACCCCTAACCCTAACCCTAAACCCTAACCCCAACCCTAACCCTAACCCTAACCTAGCCTAACCCCAGCCCCACAGCTCCTAGCCCCCAGCCCTAGCTCCCCTAGCACTCCCTGCCCTAACCCCATCCTAGGCCTAACCCTACCCCTACCCTTAATGCTAACCCTAAACCCCAAACCCAACCCCAAAACTAACCCCAACCCCAACCCCACCCTAACCCCAACCCTAACCCTATCCCCAACCGAAACCCTTACCCTTGCCCCTACCCCTACACCCAACCTAACCAAACTCAACCCCAACCCCTAACCCTAACGCCAACCCTAACCCTAACCCAAACCCCAACCCTAAACCCAAACAAAACCTAACAACCCAAACACTAACCCTAACACTAACCCTAACCCCTAAACACTAACCTTCAACCCTAAACCCTAACCCTAACCCTAACACTAACACCAACCCCAAACCTAATCCCTAACACTAACCCTAACCCCAAACCCTAATCCTAACACTAACCCTAACCCTAACCCCAATCCCAACCCTAACCCTAGCTCCAACACAACCCCCCTACCTAACCCTAACCCCAACCCACCTATCCCCTAAACATAACCCCAACCAACCTAACACTAACCCAAACACTAACCCTAACCCTAACCCCAAACCCTAACCCTAACCCTAACCTCTCACCCTAAACCCCAACCCCTAACCCCTAACCCTAAACCCTAACAATAACCCTAAAACTAATCCCAACACTAACCTAACCCTAATACTAACCTCAACCCAATCCTAACCCCTAACCCTAACTCCAACCCATACCCCTACCCATACCCCTACTCCTAACCCCAAAACCTAACCCCAACCCTAGCCCCTAATCCTAACACTAACCCTAAACCTAACACTAAACCCTAACCCTAACCCTATCCCTAATCAAACCCCAACCCTAATACCCCAAACCTAATCCTAAATTTATTCTAACGCTAACCCTAAACCTAAACCCTTCTACACTCAACCTAACAGTAACGCTAACCCCAACCCTAACCCCAACACCAAACCCAACCATAACCCCAACCCCAACCCCAAACCCTAACCCTAACCCTACCCTTAAACCCCAACCCTTAAACTAACCCCTAGCCTGAGCCCCCAGACCCAGACTCCAGCCCCTTGGACCAGCCCCTAGCCCTATTCCTAACCCCAGCCCCAACCCCAACCCCAACCCCACACCAACCCAAACCCCAAACTCTAACCCCAACCCAAGCCCAAGCCCCAGCCCCAGCCCCAGCCCCAACCTTAACCCTTAACCTAACCCTAAACACTAAACCCCAACCCAAGCCAAAGCCCTAACCCTAGCCCTAACCCTAACCCTAATCCTAACACTTAACCAAACCCCACACTAAACCCCAACCAAAGCCCAAGCCCTAACCCTAACACTAACCCTAACCCAACACTAAATAAAACATCAACCCCTACCCAACCCCTACCCCTAACCCTAACGCAACCTAACCCTAACCCTAACCCTAACCTTATCCCTTACCCCAACCCTATCACTAAACCCTAAACTCTAACACTAACACTAACCCTAACCCTAATCCTTACACAACCCTAAAGCTAACCATAACCCTAACCCCAACCCATTCCCCCTACCCCTACCCATACACCGAACCCTAACGCTAAACCCCAACCTAACCCTAATCCTAACCATAACCCCTACCCCTAACACAAACCTAACACTAACCCTAAACCCTAACTCTAACACTAACCATAACACTAACACTAAACCTAACCCCTACCCTAAACCTAAACGTAACCCCCTAACCATAACCATAACCCCTAACCCTAACCCTAACTCTAACCCTAACCCTAACCCTAACACTATCCCTAACCCTAACCCTAACCCTAAACCCCTAAACCCTAAACCCTAACCCCTAACCCTAACCCAATGCTAACCATAACCCTAACCTCAACCAACACCCCTACCCCTAACCCTACCCCTAATCCCTAACCCTAAACCTAACCCCTAACCCTAACCCCTAACCCTAAACCCTAAGCCTAACCCCTAACCTAACCCTAACCCTAATACCCAACCCCAACCCCCAACCCTATTCTAATGCTAAC